>JAWDJD010000004.1:330124417-330309417 GCA_035047305.1 Bradypodion pumilum | reverse complement strand
CACACCTGCCCCAAACCATCCCTAAAGGAGACACCTTAGCGCAACTGATCATGGTTCCTTGTCGCTCGCCAGCAGAGAGCCAGGGAGGGCTCAGTGACAGCTTCGAGTCCCGGTCAGAGGACCGCTCGAGCGCCAGTGAGGCAGCGCAAGGATACCAGGTCTTAGCGACAGTGGAGACCAACATTGAGTGGAAACAGCGCCCGGTTATTGAGGTATTTCTTAATAATCGATCATTCTCAGGCCTGTTAGATACCGGAGCTGATGTATCCGTGATAAGCAGAAGCCAGTGGCCAAGGGAGTGGGTCATTGAGCCGGTCTCCGATGTGTGGGGGGTAGGCGACGTCCAGGAAGCGTTTAGGAGCCGAGAGTGGGTAGAAGTCACAATCCCAAGGGCTGAGGGCACGGCGGTAATTCGACCGCACATTCTTGACGTGCACATCAACCTTTGGGGGCGAGACATTCTGCAGCAGTACGGTGCTACGCTTACCTTCGGGTAATGGCGTTGCCACTTAAATGGCTCACCGATACTCCGGTCTGGGTAGAACAATGGCCGGTAGTGGGAGAGAAATTGGTTGCTCTCAAGCAGCTAGTTAAAGAACAGCTAGACGCAGGACATATAGAACAGTCCACAAGTCCTTGGAATTCGCCAATTTTTGTTATTAAGAAGAAGTCGGGGAAGTGGCGACTCCTCCACGATCTCAGAGAGATCAATAAATGCATACAGCCAATGGGTCCGCTTCAATGCGGCATCCCGAATCCGAACATGATTCCCGGGGGGTGGGAGATCCTAGTCGTAGATCTCAAGGATTGCTTTTATACAATCCCCTTAGACCCCAGGGACCGGGAGAGGTTTGCCTTTACCGTGCCGGTCGTGAACCACAGTGAGCCCACGCAGCGTTACGCGTGGAAATTTTTGCCACAGGGCATGCTCAATTCGCCCACTCTGTGCCAAATTTACGTTCACGGCGCACTGGCAAAGTTTCGAAACCTCTACCCACAAGCCTTAGTTTGTCACTTTATGGATGATATTTTGGTAGCGTTGCCAAAACTTGGCGGCGAAGTGTTTTCAGACCTCCAGGCCAGCCTGGGGGACAAAGGGTTACTCATTGCCCCGGAGAAAGTGCAGAGAACCGAGCCCTTCTCATACTTGGGCCATCGGCTTCTCCGCTCTTTCGCCGCACCAGTTTTGCCTCAGCTCAATTTGCAGGACTCAGTCACCTTGGTAGAATTACAGCAGGTTTTAGGGAACATTAATTGGGCCAGACCGTATTTTCGATTGGATACGGATCTTCTGAAACCGCTCTTCTCGCTGCTAACGCTAGGTAAGCAGCCAGCAGACCGGATAAAAATCTCTCGAGACGCACGCTTGGCGCTCGAGAAAGTTAACCAAGCTCTCAGCCAGAGGTGGGTAGATAGGATCGCCCAGGGGCCATATGCCCCGATCCTGAATTTGTACATTGTACGGTCAGGATCCATGTTCACTGGGGCGTTAGGAGTGGACTCAGAGAAAGGAGCGAAAATAGTGGAGTGGGTGTATTTGCCTAACACTTCTTCACGGAACATTGTTCCGCCCCAAGAACTGGTCTCCGCGGTGATCTACCGCGGCAGGCTGAGAGCTAGGGACATTTCTGGGCACGATTTAGCAAAGATCGTAGTCCCGTTCACCAAGGAACAAATTCAGCAGTTGATGCAGCTAGGTGACTCGCTTCCGATAGCTTTGGAAGGTTTCACTGGGAGTTTAGCATACCATTTGCCTAAAGACCCCAGACTCGTCTCGCTTCAAACAGGAACAGTCAGCTTGTTCGAATTGCTCTCGCTGGTCCCACTTCAGGGGGCCAGAACGGTTTTTTCTGATGGCGGACGCACTTATGGTGTCCTGACCTGGCAGGAGGGCGAAGCTTGGCACACGCTGCTAACTCTTCCACAGAAGTCCGCACAGCGGGCGGAGTTGGCAGCCGTGAATCTTGCTTTGCGCACCTTCGCCAAGGAACGTTTAAATATCATAACTGACAGTCTGTATGTTAGGAATTTGCTTCACAGTCTACCGGGAGCTTACATCACTCCCGCGATAGACAAGAATCTGCTCAGCCTGTTTCTCACTGCTCAATTTCATTTGCGAAACCGCACGGAGCCGCTCTATATTGCCCACATCCGCAGTCATCAAGACCTACCGGGTCCGATTTCCGCGGGCAATAGCAGAGCGGACGCGGCGGCAAAGGAAATTCAGCAACGTTCGGTTTTGGGAGTTTTCACTACTCCAATTCAAAGTCATGCCTTCTTTCACCAAAACGCCAAGGCACTCGCTAGACAGTTCAATTTGCCACTTTCTCAAGCCCAGGGCATAGTACGCTCTTGCCAGCATTGTGCAGGGGCGCTGGGGGAGCCCTCGTGGGGGGTTAACCCGCGGGGGACAGAGGCCAATCAGGTGTGGCAAATGGACGTCACGCATGTGCCGCAGTTTGGCAGATGGCAATACATGCACGTCTGCATAGACACTTTTTCCCAGTTCGTTTGGGCGACGGCGCAGAAGGGGGAGACTGCCTCCCATGTGGAGCAGCATCTCCTGTCCTGCATTGCGGCAATGGGCAAGCCGCGGCACGTGAAAACGGACAACGCCCCATCCTACTGCTCTAGGCAGTTGGCCACCTTCATGGCCACCTGGGACATCAAGCATACATTTGGCATTCCCTACAATCCGCAAGGGCAGGCGATTGTAGAACGGGTCAATCGGACGCTAAAGTCCTATATTGACAAACAAACAGAAAGGGGGGAGCCACCAGCCCTCCCCAAATCACAGGGAGAAGCACAGTTTTGTCTGAATAAGGTATTGTTCACATACAATCACCTCAATGTTTTTTCGGACTGTACGCCGCAGGAGAAGCACTTCCGCCGTTCGGAAGCTCTCCCGCGACCTATGGTCCGGTACCGAGTGCCACCGGACCCATCTTGGAGGGGCCCGGTGCCGCTCATAACCTGGGGGAGAGGGTATGCTGCAATTATGTCTCCTACAGGTGTCGTCTGGATTCCAGCCCGGTGCGTCAAGCCCCACTTGGAACCGCATGGCGTGGAACCAGACCGACCCGAGTCCGATCCCGGAGATGAAGGACCTCGCTCTGACCGAGAAGATCCGCCGGAGGAAACGGCCGCCGATGCCCAAGATCACCTGGGGGATGGTCAAGACTCTTTGCTGTGACGCCCAGGACGCCGTTCAGCGCGAGGAGAAGGAGCCAACACTGGAGAACCTCACAGCTGCAGTTTTTGCCCAGATTCATGCCAACACAGCGGCGATTACCCTCATCCTGGCCCTTTCCCTGCTATTGGGGGGAGGCGTTCAGGCTACTCCGATCCAGGCCGACGGCTTGCCGCCTGGTGAAGATCTTTCCGCACGAATGCAGTACAACTTGTGGGAAAGGTTGGCGGGTCTCGTCAACCAGTCCGATTTTTGCTTACAGCAGGACGTTGGTTCTGCATCTATCCTCAGCACCTGTCTCATCCCCGTGTGCCACACTCTGGACGTGCGCACCAAGGATGGCGACTGGTTGTTGAAGGCGTTCTTTGGCCCACACACTCCCACCACCTTCTCAGCATACGCACGCTGGGGGGGATTGCGACTTGCATCAACCTTGCCGGCTGACGCAGCCACTCTTCATACCCCTCGAGTGGCGATCAGCCCGGACGCTGCTTGTACCCGAATGACCGGCTGCACCTCAGGCGGTCAGACTCGGCGTCGCTGAATTAACCCCGGCAGCGGCAACTGGACTTGTAATAAACCAGAGACACTCATTTCGCTGTACTCTCATGTCACCCTACCTTCAGGGTGGTTTTTCACCTGCAACCAGTTCACATGGAACTATATTCCTGCGAATCTGTCGGACTCAATGTGTTGTATCAGTCGCTTGACACTGTTACTTCCTACTAAGGACATGACACAAATGTATCAAATGTTGATGTTTCCCCATTCATACGGCACACACGCACAACCCAGTTAGACAGCTCTTGTGACAGCAGCCTTAGGGTAATGAGTCCCGCTGAGTATGTATCGCTAGCAGTCAGCCTAGTCGGCGTGCCAGGCTTGGCCGTCGGCAACGCACGGAGGATTGGCCGCTTGGCTTGCGGCTTGGCTAAAGCCATTAACCATACCTCCACAGCGATAGCGCTCCTCAATCAGGAGCAGGCAGAACTTCGCCATGCCGTTCTCGACAATCGAGCGGCTATCGACTACCTCCTCTTGCTGCACCACCTGGGTTGCGAATCTTTTCATGGAATGTGTTGTTTCAATCTTACTGATAACTCCCGTAAGATCCAAAGCCAGATCACGGATCTCCACACCATAGTTGCAGGCATTACAGAAGGCTCCGCGTGGGGAGCTTGGTGGAGTTCCCTGTGGAATTGGATGTGATCATGGATTCCCTGGGGGTGGCTGCAAACGGTGCTTAAGGTAGTGGTGGGGATAGCCATACTAGGCATTACGCTCTGTTGTTTTGCTCAGTGCATTCCCTCGCTGATCTCCAAGTGCTGCCCCAGAGAGAAATTCCGTGACGTCATACCCGCTCAACAGCTGATGCCGCTCTTGCGCAAGGTCGCCGGTCAGGTCCTTAAATAGAAAATAAAGGGGAGATGCGGATTCCCCATGCCCCGCGGGGCATGGAACGGCCCGCCAGAGGCCACCGCGGTGAGAGAAGCTCCCAGCCCGTGGGTTCTGCGGCCGCCAAATTAAGGGGGGTGAATAAAATATAGGGTTTGATTCACCCAATTACCGTGACCTGACCTACGGCTCTGCCAAGTAAGCAGATAGCTGACTCCTGTGAAACATTAAGTGTATAACTCATCTCCCGGCTCGGGGGAAAACCCCTGGCGCAAATAAGCCATATTTACCCTTGCTTAAGCCCTACACAATGGTCTTCCTTGCCCCGTGTTTACCCAAGTTAATCAACTTCCCTTTGAGGAGTTCCCCATTAACCCAGGTACGTGGGTGAGGTAATTTTCCTGTCCGATGACAGTTTTGCCACCGTTGCGCTTTCTTCCCTATAAATGATGTTGCCTTTTTCCAATAAAGTACTGATCTGATCTCGCTCCTTTTGCCTCGTGTCGTCACTTGATCAGTCTCCTCCGGGACATTAAGGCCACGCCAGTGGCCCCAATTCCTACACCAGATGTTTTAAGAATTAATGTTTTTAAAATTATAGCTCCCATATGACTTTGTAATTCTGTGATTCTGTGTCACTAAGAGCTTCTCTGGTTTTTTTTAGTGGGGTTGTAAGGGAGTGAGAGGGACCTATGGTGGCTTAGTGGTTAAGACGCTGAACTTGATGACTGTAAGATCAGCAGTTCGAGACCCGAATGCTGCATGATGGAGTGAGTTCCTGTCTCTGCCCCAGCTCTTGCCAACCTAGCAGTTCAAAAGCAAGAAATTGCAAGTAGATAAATAGGTGCTGCTTCGGTAGGAAGGTGACAGCATTCTGTGCACTCCAGTGTCTAGTTATGCCTGCCACATGACCACAGAAACATCTGCAGATGCAGACAATGCTGGCTCTTTGGCTGCAAACAGAGATGAGCACCATACCCTAGAGTCAGATACGACTGGCTTTTGAGCAAGGGCAGCCTTTACCTTTAAGGGGGTGAGAATAAAATAAGAATAAAGAGGAAAAGGGATGCTTTCATTTTCATTCTTTTCCTATTTCTTCTTTCCTCCTAGGGTTGAAACAGCTGTACCAAACCCAACAACTCTGTGATGTTACCTTGGGCGTTGAAGGAAGGAGTTTTCCATGCCATAGGTGACTCTGTACCATGTAGCCCATGTTCCTTTATATACTCATGTGCCTTCTTACTTGATGTGAATACTAGTTTAAATAGGCAGTCCACATTGGTTTAAACAAACAGGGCTTTTCTAGTCTGCTTTTTAACTAAATAAGTTTGATGCACTGTAATTTTATCTGCTGCTGCTTCCTGTGCATGGTATTATGCTAGATGTGCATTTTGATGCTGTTTTTTTATGTGTCAAATTGTTTGTATTATTTTAACAATGGCCCAACCTCGAAGGTCTCCTGTACCAAAAGATGGCGTAAAAATGCTTAACTCATTACTAAATTCTAGCTAATGTCAAATATCAAATTTATACTTAAGGTTATCAAGAACAATCAGAGTCAATAACAGATAGAATACAAGTCACCCCGTGGAGGGATATTGTTGGAGGATGGTGGGGGCATGTGGGAATCTGATAGGGATGAGCCATAAGCCAAGTTCATGAGAGTGCAAACACTCCTGTTTGGGTTATGAGTTCCTCCTGAGAGATGTCCTGCATCCTTTTACTATGTTTCAATATTTCCCTGAAAGAATGTCAGTAATCAAGGTCTAAGCTTCTGCTATAGAGAGACTGATCACGCAGGCTTCACGAGGCGAGCCTGCTATCTTAGCTGTTCTAACCAATCAGGCACATACTGTAGCTTGCATGATTCTCACACGGTACCCTAATGTTAGAAACAATGTATGCCAAATGTACCTACGGCTGAATACTCTCTATTGTTCACTATGCAACCCATTTTGCTCCCTTTCTATTGAATGCACTATTGTTCCTGTATTCTTATCTGCTGCTGAATTTTGGCAATAAAAGATACTGGTTGGGGTGGTTTGAGAGAGCTCTCCCCAAGCAGCCGGCTGGACCGTATCTGCTTGGGCATTTCATGGTATCAGGATTTCCTCCCACAACAGGATATTACATTCCAAGATCTTCTGTAGATACCTGAAACCATGAAAAGCAATGAATTATTTAGTATAGTTCACATACCTGTAGGAATCTGATTCATGTAAAGATCTCTTCTCACTCAGTCTCATGAAGCAGCAGTTTATATCATCAGATCTTTTAAGATAGAAACTTAAGAGTCCACGAAGTCCAGCTTCATTAGGCTCAGAGTAAGGAAAAAACAGACAGAGACAGAAAACATGACTCCAGTCTTTGGCTGAACAAAGGATACTACTGGCTTCTCTTTATTCAAGCAGAGTGTCTCAGACACGAAACTTAAGCAAGCAGAATCTACCAGAAACGAAACTTAACAGAAACAAAACTTAGGGCATACAGCCAATCAGAAGTGTCAGAGCCCAAATAAGGAGAAGAAAGGAGAAATCTTCTCATATTCTACGCATGCCCAAAATCCAGTGTTATCTCTCATGCAGACAAAGAGGACTTTTGTTTACACAATGTGAAGGCAGACAGGAAGACGGAAACCAGATGCCTTCCCGCATGTCCTCCTTTTTCATTTAAATTTGAGAGAGGGACGGCTAATCATACCCCTGCATGTCATCATACTCCATAACTACTCCTCCATATACATCATCACTGTCCTCCTGGACATCGTACCCCTCCTGACTCCTGGTACCTTGTTCCGGAGGATGATACCTCATTGAGTACAATTGCCGTCGTGCAAAACTCGATGTCTCCCTTCTACGCAGTGGACATGCGTTACACATAGAAATAAGGTTAGGAATACAATTAATGCAAAAACACAAAGATATAAGGCAGATAATACTAATGAACCCATAAAAGAAAACTTGTCTAAGGACAGACAAATCAGGCAACCAAGAAGTCACCCAATCAAAGAGATTAACATCAGTGCGTACATTGTTAGTAATGCTCTCCTGTAAATTCCGAAGTTCTTTCTCAATAGTATTATTCAGATCCTGGAATTTTACCCGACATCCCTGGTTCCCGACCAGTTTACAAAATCCTCCGGATTTTGCTAACAGGTAATCTATGGCCAGTCTGTCCTGCATTTGGTCTTGATGAAGCTCAGTAATTTCCATTTGAAGATCCCGTATGACCCTCCCTGTGGCATTGATTGATTTCTCCAGCCTACAGGTGAATCCCAAAATGGACCTTCTATTCTCCTGGGAAATGACACCTGGGTATGATCCCAATGTGAGTGCTCCAGTGATAGCACTCCCTATAGCTCTCCCCCAGGAGCTACCATCAGAAAGCTGAACATCGATTATCACTTCATCATTGCAACCAGAACCCATCGGGCCGGCAGCAGCTCTCCGGCGCCGTGCATCTGCCCAAAGCGGCATTTGCACTTGTACGGGTAAGGTAAAATAACCAAATGCTGCACATTGATATTGTCCTGGATGGAAATTCGTGGCAACTCCATTAAAAAAGAACCACATGTTAGGATCCTTGATTTGCCATTCATTGCAAATTGAACCACTACCTATAGCAGAATAATCAGGAGTAAACATAGAAAACACATCATATATATCTTCAATAGTAGTATTAAACAAGGTATAATTAAGCTTATAAGAACTGTTATAACTACCCCATAACCAAAAATAATCATCACAACCCGTATAATTGCCTACATTCTGCAAAACCCTTTTTGCTTGAGTCCAGTACTTCCATTTACTATTCCAGACTCCAGAACTATGACAGCAGAAACAAAGTCCTTTAGTGTATTTCTTGAATGTCATGCTTCGCCAGCGGGTGTTGTTAAATTGTTCTGGAGGATTAGAGAAGAGCGTAGACCTATCAACATGTTGCAAATGTCCAATAACCAACTCAGGCGTGTTGAACAATGCCGGAAGAAAGGCCATTTGAGACACTGCCAGTGGATGCTCATAGTATAACGTTGCATTCTTACCATGAACCTCAAACATATAGTTAGCATGACGAAGCCAAAAGTTGGGGTTGCCCCCATGAGGTATTGTTCTCACAGCTGGAAGCACAGTAAGAAAGAAAAGAACAAATGTCAGCACATTTAGTTTACTGGTGAACCACCATCCTGGAGCTGAGTAACCTTCTTCTCTCTCCATGGGCGGATCGCTCGAGCAGGAATCCTTCCACTCAGGATTCCCTTGTTGCCAATAAACGACCAATGGCTTAGGAAGACACTCCCCTAAGAAACAGGAGCATGCCCTGTTATTACTAGTACCATGTAACTAAACGTGAAACATGAGTGACATATAACACAAATGCAATATCACAAACCCATTTACATGTGTAGGGTACTGACAACTCTTCCATGTACTTCTGAAGGTACCTTGAGATATGCAGTTTCATAAGGCAATACATAACATAAGCAAAGACAGGTCTTTCTCCTGCAAGAGAATAAGCAAAACATTTAAGCATGAACAAAACATGAACATTTCTCTTCTTCCTTACATGAAGTAGGTCTCCGTTGCCTTCAATAACTTAAAACCAGCATAGCATGGTAAATCAATACAGTACAAATATCATTAGAGCATTTCACACTCATAGCATGAGCAGGTAGACAATTTCTTTAAAAAGGCTGTCAGGTTTTATAATGCAAACAAAGCCAATTCTTCTTTAAAGTCCACACAAACTTTTTTTTCTTTTTAGTCCAATTAAAATGTCAAAATTAAAAGTCCAAATCTTGATTGAAGCTTCCTTAAACACTCTCTTCTCTCCAGCACAGTTCTTGGCATGGCAAAGGTTGAAATTAAGCCATAAATTAAGTCTCACTGAATTCACAAGACAATCCCACACAACCCCCCTTTTCAGCTTTTCAGGCAAACACACAATCCTTCATGCTCCAGCCACACCCATCTGCATTAAGGCAGGCGAAGAGGTGTGAAGGCACAAAGACTTCTCCAGAAGTTGCAAGTAATTTTCACACAGAAGAAAATCACAGGGAATTCCAAGTTGCTTTCCCTGCAATCCTGATGCTGAAATTTGGGACAGCTCACTCTGGATCTCTTTGTTTGAGGGTTGGGCAGTTCAAAATCAGCCAAAAACTGTATGTCTTCTCCCTCCTTGTATTTTTGCAACAGCCTGCTGTCCATACAGGCAGGATTCCCACACATACCCATGTCATACAATTTGGTGGTGGTACAAATGCCTCTGTTGATCCTTCATGTCTGCTCAGGAAATTATTCCCCTTAAAACACAATCCATTACTTCTCAACATTACATTGTAGATGTAATGACTCTAGTGTCCAACTCTGCTAACACACCTTGGAAATACAAATGTATTGCAGAGATTTTCCACTGAATATTTTTGGACCTGTGGATAACTGAATCTGTGGATCAGTGTTTCCCAAACGTTGGTTTTTGGACTTCAGTTCCCAGAAACCTAAATCAATTCCCCAAAGCACTGATCAGCTAATGTACTGACTTAGGCTTTTGGGAATTGAAGTCCGTTCGGGCAACACTGCTGTGGATACTGAACTCACAGCCAACCAGCACTGCCTTCTGAAAATACCCAGAAGAAGGAGAGGAATCTGTTCAAAAAGGCACCATCCAGTTCTAAATCTGTAATTGTCTAAAAGTATGGTCAGTCACATAAAAGGCCATTGAAAGGTCTGAGGGACTCAGTTCACATCCTTGTCTAAACTGAACATGTAATAGTCTAATCTGGTTATTTATTTTTTTAAAAAACTCTTTTGTTTTGTAAATACAGGATGCTGTTGGCATCAGTCAGCCCCTATTTCAGGGAAATCTTCATCAAGAATGAATCTCAAAGTGGAGATATCCAACTTGAAGGCATGACTGCCTCTACAATCCACAGCCTGCTGGAGTATCTTTACACAGAGGAGCTACCATTCACACCAGAGACTGCTCAAGAACTCTTCGCTGCTGCAAGCAAGCTCCAGATCCATCCCCTTAAAGAAAGAACAGGGAGGTAATGCACAGCGCCTTCTCTGAACCTACCGATTTTGATAAAGGGTCAAATTTCCAAATCCATCATGTCCAACACTGCAGGACACTATGCTGTGAATAATATAGGCCAGAATGATCAAATTCAGAACAAGGACATCTGTTTTACTCTGATATCTGACCCAAGTAAATCAGTGTTCCTGTTTTGTCTAAAAGT
This sequence comes from Bradypodion pumilum, assembly GCA_035047305.1. Lineage (NCBI taxonomy): Eukaryota > Metazoa > Chordata > Lepidosauria > Squamata > Chamaeleonidae > Bradypodion > Bradypodion pumilum. The sequence goes on along the minus strand of JAWDJD010000004.1, from coordinate 330,298,597 downwards.
CTTGCTTCCAAAGTGGTGCATATAAGATGAGTGCATCATAACTCCATACACCTTGTGGCCTCTTGCAGCTTCAGATGTTCAGTTCTTCCTTCCTGGAGAACCTTTATTTGGCTACACTGATACATGCCTTATACATCTGATACATCTTGCTTGGATTACTGCCAAGCACTCTAAATGGAAGTACCTTTGAAGATGACTTGGAAACTTCAACTGGTTTAAAAAGCTGTAGCTAGCCTACTCATGGGGGTCCATTAAGGGAACATATCACTCCCCTGTTACAACAGCTTCAGTAGCCACTGGTCTGTTTTTGAGCCCAATTCAAGGTGCTGGTTATGACCTATAAAGTTTACAAAGCTTGGGTCCATACTATCTGAAGAACTGTATCTCCCCATGTGAGCCTTCTCTGCTTGTAAGGTCTTCAGATGTGGCCCTTCCCTCTGTTGAGGATACTAGAGAAGGCCTTTTCTATGGCTACTACCAGGTTGTGTAATGCCCTCCCCCAGGGAGCTAGAGTAGTCTCCTCTCTCTTGTCTTATCAATGACAGGGGAGGGCCATACTTTTGGGGCAGGCTTCTAACAGCTAACAGGCTACCAATGACTATTACCTTTGGTTGCTGCATATTATTACGGTGGTACCTCAGATAAAGTTTGATTCAGATAAAGTCTGATCCGGATAAAGTCGCAGATTTCATGCACACATGATGCATTGCATAGAGTCCAAAACCACTTTTTAAAAAATGGACGTTATCTGAGGTATTTGGTATAGGAACCTCGGATAAAGTCCATTTTTGGATGTTATCCGATGCATCTCCCATTTGATTCGGATAAAGTCCAAAATTGGATAAAGTCCAAACTTGTGGAACGGAGTTTGGACTTTATCCGAGGGTCTACTGTATTACTTTATATGTGGTGAAATCTGTTTTTAAGGTGTTTTTAACAGCTTCACTGTTTATTTTAATATTAATATATATTTGTTTTCTAATGTAATAGTTTATTGTGTTTCTAACTAGTTTGTCTTTTAAGAATTTGTGAGCAGCCTTGGATCCTCTGATTGGAAGAAAGATGGCATACAAATCAAGATACTTTCAGGAGAGTTTTGGAGGGGTGAACAGGAATTTGGAGGCATTAAATGCTTCAAGTGGACCTTGTGTCCTATTTTAAAGATAAATTCTCACTCCTTGAGACTTTCAGGAACTAAAGTTAATATTCATTGCCAGAGGAAGAGAAGTAAGGGGAGAACTGAGGATTGTAAAAATTGCCTTAGGAGCAGGCTGCACTTTCCCAAACTCTGCTTAAGAGACAAATTAACCAAATGCATTTGTTAAATTTGTCTGTTTTTCAAATTCCATAGAATACTTTTTTTAAAAAAAACTTTCTCTTTAAAAAGTCACCTTTTACAGTGAAATAAAAAAGTGTGCTATCACTTTATGTGCCATCGCTGAAAAGTCTCTCTTGTCTGGAAAACCGTTCCATATTCCATCCCAAACAGAAGGTATCCAGAATATAATTTCATGTGGAAGTTTTCCTGGAAGCATTGATCTAAAATGGATAACTATGTGTTTTCTCTGTTGTTCTGATTAGGTTTCTTGAGAAAAACATCTCCATGGATAATTGTCTCAGCCTTTACAGTCTTGCTCATCAATACAATTCCCAAGTTCTGATCCAAGCATCCTCAGACTACATCAAGCAACACTTTGGGTCTCTTTCCAAACAGGAAGCCTTTCTGAGTCTGAGATATGAGGCTTTGGCTGATCTCATCTCCTCAGATAGCCTGGAGGTGCCATCAGAGTTGGCTATATACCAGGCAGTGCGCAACTGGGTGGAGTCTGTAACCTCTGAACGTCTCTGCCACTTTAAGGAGCTCCTCGGACATGTCCGCTTTCCACTCCTTACCCACGAGGAACTCCTTGATGTCCAAGCTGACATTGCCGATTATTACAGGCACATGCGCCTGAGGTGGAAAGAGCTGAATGGAAGAGCAAGATTGCAGGAAAGCGGGGGCCTCAGAAAGGGCATGTACGATGACTGTTTTGTGTGTGTGGAAGTCAATGAAAGCAGGACCCATGATGGAGCCAACCCAGAATCATACCTACACTGTTTTGACCCTCAGGCAGAGAAGTGGATAAAATTGCCACCTTTGAAGTATCTAAGTTATTCTGGATGTACATCCATAGACTGCAGACTGTTCTTGTCTGGAGGTCAGAAGGACAATTGCACTTTCGTCGACACACTGCAGGAGTACAATTCTTTGACTGGCCAATGGACACAGCTCCCATCTATGTCCATAGCCCGGGCAATACATCCTTTCTTGGCCTGCAACCAGAAGCTATATGCACTAGGAGGTTGCAATGAGACAGGACCCCTCTCTTCTGCTGAAGCCTTCAGTCTTGTGGAGAATACCTGGGCTCCTATTTCTAACCTTCCCCATGTGTTGATGTACCCTGCATCAACTGTGCTCAAAAATAAGCTTTTCCTCATTGGAGGGAAATCCTCCAGGAGCTATAGGGGACTCCTTATCTATGACACAAATACTGACTGGTGGACTGAGGTCTCTATGGAGTTCACCTGCTATGGAGCAGCTGCTGTCTCATTTGGTACTGGGATTTATGTTTTTGGTGGCTACACTGAGGAACGGAGCAATATTTTGGCCCATGGCGTAACATCTGCAGAGGAGGTTCCATATTGTACCAAGGGAAGCTTTTATCTCTGTGAAAATGGCAGAGTGAGTTGGGAGGTCAAGATACCGGAGCTGCCTGTGGCTTTTGCTTTTGCTTGCACAGTAGAATGGCAAGGCAAGATCTACCTGTTAGCAGGCAAAGATGAACAGCGTCCATACAACACAAACTACAGCTGGGTACCAGAGGACACGAGCTGGACTCGGTGCCCTGAAGAAATCCCTGTCACTGACGAAACAAGAATATTCAGCTGTGCAACCCTTAAGATGCCCAAAAGGCCAATCCAATCCCTCCTGTTGGAGGCGAAAGCAACCTCAGCTGTGGTGGGAGTGGAAGATGCCAAGAAAGGAGGCCATCCATATTCTTCTGCCAGAGAAAGCTGCAGCCTTAATTGCTGCTGGGGTGGGAAGTAATTTTAAGAAAATGCTTCCAGGACATCCTATTTCCCCTGCTGCCATATATGGACTTCCAAGGAAAGAAGTCTATGACTTTGGCTAAACTAGGACTTCCAGCGGCTTCCAACTCTTGTTTTTTCCACTGATGCTGTCCTTGAAATAGTGAGATTGCATGAGATAGATAAGATACATGAATAAGCCATGGTCCTCTGTGAATCCTCTCCATTAACTAGAAAATGGCTGCATTATTGTTATACCTGTATTAAAAGGCTTAGGCTTTGCCTGAGTTCAGTCTTGGTAGCTCAGCTTAAAATTATTTCTTCCGTGTATTTATTCATTACACTTACATCCTGGCCTTCCACTGAACAACTCAAAGGATCTCAACGTCTGGCTCCAGCCACATAGTATAAGGCTCCGGGCCCCATGAACTTCAGCAAAAGAAAGGTTATTGTGCCTTCAGGCTATTTAAAGCAATGGTCACTCAAGTCTCTGTCCTTTAAATCTGAGAATCCAGATAGCACAAACTGCATATTACACATGTAAAATCACATTGATTGTTGTGCTACTTTTCTACCAAACTGTTTCAGCCTCGGCATCATTTATATAGGAGTCGATAACCACTCATCCGAGACAGCTAGCCTCGTATTTATGGTTAGAATGCTGCACTTGGGAAACACAAGTTGAAACCACTGCACTGTGTAGTCCCAAAGCTGAATTTGTGTCCTTGGCCCAGTCAGTACCTCTTAGCCAAATCTCACAACACTATTTATCTCAGTTTTCTCAAGGGCAAGAGATCTGCTGCCATTTTTAAAAATGAAAAATAGTTCCTGCTGCTATTTTTTAAATGAAAACTTAGAATCCACGCCATCTGATGGGCTAAATCGGCGGCGGCTGCAACTCATATATAACAATGCATTTTTTTCCTGAAGCAAGAAAAATAGCATTGGCATGAATTTGTTTAAGGTGAATCCCAACACATTATGATCATGGAGCCATCTCCAGTGGCACATATGAATTGAGACATGCAGGATTTAACACTGAGACTGCAATGGACTGCCGCAGCCTTGAGGATATTATCAAGGTGTGCCTTCATAGCCAGTCCATCTGGCATGGCCTCTTCCACCTCCATGACCGTTGGGAATCAGAGTTCCTCATCCACTCATTTTGCCATTGGGCCCAATATGATAATTTCCAGTGGCATTTCCTCCACTGAGAGGACCATCAACCCACCCAAAGGGGATCATCCGCCCCTAGCCATTGGCCCCTTTAGGGAGTCAGGTTATTTACCACTGCCCAACACTCAGCATTGAGTTGCTGGCTGTATGGTCTACTCCATTACCATAGCAGGATGTCCGGCCAGACATACATGGGCTAAACAGCAATAGCAATTACACTTATATACCTCCCCCCTCCCAATAGTGCTTATTGCGCTCTCTGTGTGGTTCACAAGTTAATTAGCATTTTGCCTCCAACATGCTGGGTACTCATTTTACCGACCTCAGAAGGATGGAAAACTGCATCAACCCTGGTCACTGGTCAGGAGTGAACTCACAACATTCTGGCTTCAGTACAGTAGTTTAACCACTGCACCACCAGAGTTCCTAAATGTGCATTAGATGGCATGTCAAAATCTGAGTAAAACCCAGTCAGCTAGATAATATGGAACCCTGCATGGGACCATTAGGATTATGTTGTGCTAGAAATCTTCTCATCCTCAGTTCTGGCTGTGCTACCCAGGGCTGATGAGAGCTGAAGTCCAGCCACATCAGGAGAGCCACACATTCCCACAGCCTGAAAATTGTACCTTTTCTGGATGACAACTCTGAAAAAACTGAAGGATTATTGCTTTGGGAAGGTTGTGTACAGTTTTGGCTCATATTCTAGAGGTGAAAACTTGAGCTACTCAATGAATAGTGTAATTGACTTAAGGCTGTGGTCCAGCACATTCCTGGGAAATGGATGCAGTAAATTTCAGGTAAGGTAATTTGGATTAACAGGGAAAAATTTCTATATCCCTGTTTCATGGATTCCAATCACATTGAGATCATCCTGCTAGATTTCATCACATTTTTAGTTTGCTTCTTTTTTATTGACACAAGTCACAATTTTTCAACACGATAAAAAGTGCTCACATCTATACCTATAAATCTGTGCGTTAACTGTTGGAATGTGACAAAGGATGTTGCACCAGGCCCCACTAGCCCCGACCGAGCCTCTGTGCACTCGCCCAACCGGGGTTCGCAGGTAACTGTCGGGTTGAATTTTGCACAAGTGGGGCAGGAGCCCCCTGACCGCAAACAAAAAGAAAGGACTCCATTTCCCAATGTTCCTTGGGCCACGCCGTGCCACAGCCAATCAGGCTGAGAGGCACGAGCAAAAGGAACGTTCGGAAACGCGCCGCAGCCAATGAAAATGAAGCCGCAGAAAAAAATACCGCTGCACAAACGGTAAACACAAACCCAAAACTACAAGCCTCAGCATCCTGCATGCCATGAGCATGCAGAACACTGAGGAAGCTGGCGCATGAAAAATAAAAATAAAAAAAACACTGGGAGCGCAAGTCCGCCGCAAGCGGATGCAGCGCCTCAAAGCCACGCAAACACCCGCCGGCCTTCTTGCACGGAGCAACGGGGAGGAGAGGGACTCCCTCTCCTCCACGCTACCCCGCCGAAGACACGGCGAGACCACCACCGGCCTCAACAAAAGTTGAGCCGGGTTGGGGGAAAACCACATCAACAGAGGGAGTTCAAGGGGGGAAGGCATTGATGCCTTCGTCCACCCCCCCCCCCCCCCTGCCCCCTTGAAAGCAAAACAATTCCTCCGGAAAGCAAAGGAACTGGACGGTGCTCTGCCCGGTGCCTTTACTTTCTGAGTAAGTGTTTCGCTTTCAAGGGAGGGCGAAGGCATCATTGCCTTCCCCTCCTTGAAAGTGAAACAATTCCTCCGCAAAGCAAAGGCACCAGATGGGCACTCCGCCCGGTGCCTTTACTTTCTGAGTAAGTGTTTCGCTTTCAAGGGAGGGCGAAGGCATCATTGCCTTCGCCAACCCTTGAAAGTAAACCCATTCCCAGGTAAGCAAAGCCAGCGGACAGCGCTCCGCCCACTGACTTTACTTACCCCAAAAGTTTTTCGCTTTCAAGTGGGGGCAAAGGGAATGGTGCCTTGCCCCCCCCCTTGAAAGTGAACCCATTCCCAGGTAAGCAAAGCCAGCAGACGGCACTATGCCCACTGACTTTACTTACCCCAAAAATAAACCAGTAATTCAAAAAACACTCAAAAATCACAAACAAAAACATCCAAAAACATCCAAAATCAAACCCAAAAATAACACCAAGAAGAAACACACAGAACCCCCCCCCCAAAAAAAAACAACAACACTATAAACCCCCAAAAGAAATTAAACCAGAAATCAAACGACCTTCCTCAGGCCACCCAGCTCTGTAACCATTGTGTCTACAATGTGATGCACTGAAAAAAATTTACTACCTACTCTGTGGGCTGGCCAAATCTTTGGGCGGGGCCAAACATCCTGCATTATGAGCTATGGAAGTGGCCGTGGTCAACCAAGTGGGCATGGCCTGAGGGAATTTCTGCTACCGATTCTGCAGAACCTGACAGAACCTGCTGCAGTGCATCACTGTCTGCAATGCCATCTAGCCATCTCATTTTTGGCCACCCCCTTCTTCTTTTGCCCTCCATTTTTCCCAGCATCTAGGCCTTCTCAAGTGAATCTTCCCTTCTCATTTGATGTCCAAAGTAATTTACTAAGTAAAGTAAATTACTGAGGTGACCATTACCCCACCCAAAGGGGCTCATCAGACGCTGGCCCCTTTAGGTAATTTAAGTAATTTACAAAGTAGTTTACTAAGAAGTAAAAAACAGCAGAAGCAGCACAGAAAAATGTCTCAAGATCAGCTTGGTTCATGTTAACCCCTGCCCCCCTACACGCTAACTAGCACTTTGTCAGATAAAAATCGCTCTAAAACAATGGTTTCCAACATGGGGCCCAAGCCCAATGGGGGGAATTTCAATTCCCACGAGCCTAGGTCAGTACATTGGCTGACCAATGCTTTGGGGAATTGACTTAGGCTTCTGGGAATTGAAGTCCAAAAACCATTCCCAAAAACCAAAGGTTGGGAAACACTACTTGAAGCATTTAAAGTAGAAATACGATATCTTTACTTACAATTGCCATCTGTAGTTACAGTCAGAAGAAAAAATAGGAAACAGAGTCTCCAGCATGCTGTTTGGAGCATGGTCAGAGGAAGAAGGGCCTAACAGTGGAAGCACATACAAACAGGAAGAGGGGCATGGTCTTGTTTTAAATGCCAGAGGCAGGAAAAGAAATCTATCAATCAAGTTAGTAGCAAAGGACTATCACATTAGTCTGTGAAGTCCCCTTCCCACTGTTACCCAGTGTTTTGTTGTTGTTCAGTCACACAGTTGATTCCAACCCTTTGCGACCCCATGGACCATTGCCCGCCAGGCACCTCTGTCCACCATCCTCCTCAACCCACCCAGCTCTGTGCCCATTGTGTCTACAATACCATCCAGACATCTCATTCTCTGCCACCCACTTCAATTTTTTGTTTGCAAGGTGATGTCTCTACTTTTCATTATGTTCCCCAGGTTTCTCATAGCTTGTCTCCCAAACATCAGTCGCCTTTTTACTTCATGGTGTTAGTGCATGCAAGATTGCTATTATCCCAACATTGCATCTCATAATCCATAACCATTGGTCATGCTGGGATGGGATAATGGGAACCATAAATCAAAATATCCTTAGGCTATTAGTATGCTGAAGAATGTTCATGGAGCATTAGTCAAAGTGCTTAACAAACAGATTACATGGGAGGTGTTTGTTTTGTTAACTATTTTCAAAAAACTTTTATTGTCTTCAGGTGTTCTCTGGAAAGCAAAGCTTGGCCACAGGTGGTAGATTATATGTTTGCGGATAGAGGCTCCCTGAAAAGATCTTTAATTGAACAAAATTGCAATCATAATGCTACAGAAGGAAGTTAGAGTTACTTATCTTCTGGAACAAAACATATTGCAAGCGCGGCGCCAAAATGGCCGCCGCGCCCTTTGCGGGCCCCCCCCCACAGGACAGAGAATCCGGGTAGTTAGGGGCGTGGCCAGCTCCCTTATAAAAGGGGTGGCCACGAGGCAGCCGAGCTGCCATTTTACCTCAGCGACGGAGCGGAGAAGTTTTTTCCCCCGTCGCTCTGTCGGACCCCTGTGGCTCAGGGGATTAAGATCCTGAACTCGCTGCCTGGAGGGTCGGAGTTTGATTCCTGAGCACTGCAAATGCTCTCGTGCTCCGGCTTTCCAGTCAGTGGGTGCTGAGCCCTGGATAGGGATCGTGTTGCTCTATACTCCTTGAATGGCTGGTGAGTGTAAAAATAAAGCGACGGTGAGGAGGAGTTTTTTCCGTCGCTTTATTCCCTTCTGCCTCTTTGCAAGAGGCTTGAGTTGCCAGCCTTTGTTCGAGGCTTCCTTTCGGCTTTCCAGCCTATTGCCTTCAGAGCGCGGGGGAGCAGAGAAGTTTGCTCCGTCGCTCACTGATTTTTCCAACTTAGGGGTGCCCAAACTTTAAGTAGGACTGCAGTGTATCCAGTGCTACAGAAGCTGACTGGGTTGTTTAAGGTCAGTGTTTCAATTTCTGCGCATGCAGGACAGGATGAGCTCCCGTGCCGTGCCGTTTTCAACCCCAGGCCGGCCCTGCGGGGGATGCGGCCCTTGGCCCACGGCGGCCCGCCAGGGGCCGGGACAATTGGGGGGAGGGCCTGGTGCTGCCTCACAGCATGTTTTTGCCAATTAGGGGCTGGAATTTTGGGGCATGGCTTATTCGGGCACAGGCTCTGAATTCAGGGCCTCTGGCACACTTCCTGTCGGGCCGTCCGGCCCGCCTGGCCCACCTACTGGGGGTTTACTGTGGCTGGGGGTGCCTGGTTGGCACGTTTGGCTGTACTGGAGGCATCCTTAGCAATCCAGTGGGTGGGGGGTCCTTTTCCGATCTACCGGGCCCTCCTGTCCGCCGGCTACTTCCACCGCTGTCACTCTGTAACAGGCGGCCGGCTGGGTCGGGCTTATGGAGACAGTCCAGCCTGTGCCTGCCGCTGCCTCGCAGCTCCCTGTTTGTCCGGTACAGCGATTGGAATGCGTTGGAGGTCGTCCTAGAGCTCGATTTCGGTCGCGAGCTCCGACGCCCACGGTGTGCCGGAACCCCCAGTGGGGGCGGCTCACGGGGGTGCAACTAGTGAGTATGGGGTCAAGTTGAATACGCCCACATCTCAGTCCACTTTCAGCGGGGTGGTTCAGTGCTCTTCGCCTTGCCAATTAGAGGCTAGTGGGGCATCACTTGTCATTCTATCCCAGTGCCCTTGGTTGCATTATGGCACGACCCTGGGGGTGGGGATTTCTGCCCCGGGGCAGTATGTGGCACTGCATGGGCTATCCAGGTCCCGCTGCGCATGCCTGGTCTACATTTTGTACCGACAACGGCCTTCCCGATGATTGGCTAGCCACCACGCACGTCGTGGTTGGCTTATGGAAAAAAAGAATTCCGTACAAGAGTGCCCCTACACCCGGAGATGAAGTGGGATGAGCCCTGTCAGAAGCTGTGGCTTCTGTACATGACCCCACACGCACTGCGCCTAGGGAGATGTATCATTGTGGAATTGCGGTCCAGCGAGCTGCTCCAGCGCAGGCACCCCGCCAAGTGGCGGGGCAGGGGGTTACAGCCCGCCTGCTGTGCTGGACCTTCTCGGACAATGGCTCCTGCAATGGGAAGAATTGCAAATACTGACAGGAGTGTCCCACCTGTGTTGGCCCCCACGCGGCCTCTGCCTGTCCCAGGCCTAGAGGGATGCGGGGCAGAGGGTGGGGCAGACAGGGGGCTGGCAAGACTGCCGCAGATGGATCTAGTCCACCGAAGGGCTCCCTCCCCAATTAAGGTGGACGTGTTGGAGAGTTGGCTCACATTGTACCCGAAGGGAGAGGATGCGGGTTATCTCCTTCAGGGTTCTAGGCAGGGGTTCCGGATCCCTTTCATGGGTAATAGGTCCCCTCAGGATGCCCCCAGTCTTTTATCCCTTAGGGGGAGGGAGGAGGTGGCTGCTGCCAGCTTTCACAAGAGGGTCTATGCGGGCAGGGTCGTTGGACCTGTCCCTGCACCCCCGTCCTGGGGAGCATATTATTTCAATGATGCCATGCCTTTTGGCTAGTCCATGGGGGCTCGGTATTCGAGCGTTTCACCACTTTCCTAGAGTGGGCTTTTGTCCGCAGGTCAGGGTCCCGGTCTGTAGCCCATTCCCTGGATGGTTTTATTCGGGGCTGAACGGGGCTGGGACACGTATACACGTCTCCTCAACACATTTCAGACGCTAATGGAGGAACTTGGTGTCCCTTTAGCGCCCGAAAAGACCGAGGGCCCATCTCCACAGCTAGTATTCCTGGGGTGGAGAGTTACACGGTAGCGCAGGATTCTAGGTTGCAGCGGGATAAGGTGTCAAGGCTAGTGGCCCTTGTCTTGGTCTTGCTGGCCGAGCGCGTGGCATCACTGAGGGAACTTCTGGTGCTACATGGTCACCCCAGCTTTGCTGGCAGGGTCGTCGCACCGGGCAGGGCATTTGCTCTGCGCTGGTGCGACGCCATGGCGGGATTATCCAGGCCCCACCACAGGCTCAGATTTACCCGGGGTATCGGGGCAGACGTGCTTGTCTGGCCATAGGTCCAGAGGTAGTTCAACGGGGTGTCATTTTGGGGTCTGATCTCCTGGCTCCCCCTTGCTTTCAGATGCAGTCCGATACCTTAGGATTCCTGGGTTTATGGATGTACTTCAATTGGAAGTGGGCCTATGGTGGGTGGCCACCATCCTGGGCAGGCAAGGGTCGCCTGCAGGGTCTCACGTATCTGGAATGTTTACCTACCCTGGGTGCTTTGATGCTATGGGGCAAGGAGTGGGCCAACTCGGTTGTGCAATTTTGGCATGGCAACGCGGCTGTTGTCCGCATCGTCACTCCACAGATTTCCAAATCGCCCGGGGTCATGGAGCTAGTGCGCTGGTTTGTGTTATGCAACCTGCGCCTCAACGTTCCCTTCAGGGCCAGGCATGTCCCAAGGGTTGATAATGATATTACTGCTGCTTTGTCCTACCTGCAGATCTCCCGGTTCCAAGCCTCGGCCACCGGATGCGGAGGAATTTCCCTCGCCACTCCCGGACGAGAGATGGAATGTTGGCAAGTAGAGGTGAACCGGGCGATTAGCCTGTCAATAGCGCCATGCATAGTAAGGCGTATCACCACGCATTTAGTTCCTTCAGAGTATTATGTACCCGATTTCGATTGCCAGGAACCTGGCCAAGCCCAGTAACCCATGTTCTGCGGTTCATGGTTTACCTGTATGCCCAGGGCCTTGCACCACGCACCATAGCATCTCAGCTGTCGGGTTGGCTTTATGGCCAAAGTGGGAGGTTGTGTGACAGCACCAATGACTTCCGGGTGAGACATGTTTGGAGGGGTGGGTGCGCGTGCGCGGGCGTTTCCCGGGCGACCGCCACCCCATTTACCCAGGGGTTTTTTACCCAAGTGGCCCGGGGCTGGCCTGGCCTCTGTTTTGATAGATGAGGCAGCCTATTTCATGCGGCTACTACGGTGGCCTTTTTGGAGGCGCTCCGCATCAGCGAGCTTGAGATGCTGAATAAGGCGGATGCAAGATTTTACCAGGGTTTTACCCAATTGGCCCGGGGCTGGCCTGGCCTCAGTTTTGATAAATGAGGCAGCCCACTTCATGCGGCTACAACGGTGGCCTTTTTGGAGCCCTCCGCATCGGCGAGCTTGAGATGCTGAGTAAGGCGGATGCAAGATTTCCCCAGGGTTTTCACCCAATTGGCCCGGGGCTGGGCTGGCCTCTGTTTTGGAAATGAGGCAGCCCACTTCATGCGGCTACAACGGTGGCCTTTTTGGAGCGCTCCGCGTCAGCGAACTCGTGATGCTGTCTAAGGCGGATGCAAGTGGTAGGGCACTGGAACTCGAAGATGTCTACGTAGCCAAAGACTGGGCCCAGTTGAGGATACGCTCCTCTAAAACAGATCAGCATGGCGTAGGCAGTGGTGTAAGACTGCTACGTTGTTCTTTGGCAGACATCTGTCCGGTTGGTGCCCTACAGGAATTCCTGGCACTGCGTGGCATGCACCACGGCCCGTTTTTCTGTCACCAAGATGGGTCTCCCCTTACTAAATTTCAGTTTTGGAAGGTGACAGCCAGAGCCCTCACCAGGGTGGGCCTACCAGGTGCCCGTTATGGCACACATTCGTTCCGGATTGGTGCAGCCTCTACAGCAGCTGCTTTTGGGTACTCTGGGGCTGACATACGCAGCATGGGGAGGTGGGGCTCGCAATGTTTTCAGTTTTATGTGCGCCCACTCCCGCCATGAGTACCAATCCAGTCACCTTACCGCCTTTTTTCTCAATTTTCTTACAGACCCTGGGTGTCGTATTACACCGGTGACAGTATGGCTGGTGGGCCACAGCTATGTGCACAGGGCAGCGCGTTACGCTGCGGCGACAGAGTGGGGACCCCGACTGGGACTGGGTGACCACGCCAGTCTCGCATGGCATGGTAAGCCTGGGATGTTATGGCGGGAGCTGCGGCCTTTCCTTTTTTCTGGCCTGGGTGCTGACCCGCCTGACATTCTAATCATCCACCTGGGGGGCAATGATTTGGGCCAGGTCACCGGCTTATCGCTCAAGCATGCGATTTGCGAGGACCTCGCTTACTTGCATTATGTCTGGCCTGCCACAACCCTGGTTTGGTCGGACATTGTCCCGCGCCATTCTTACAGAGGGGGCGTTAACCTCCTGGCCCTTGACCGCGCTAGGAGCGCGGTCAATAAGGCAATGGCGCTGTTTCTTGCCACCAGGGCTTGGGGACGGGTTAGTCATCACCCCGATATTAGTCTACAAAATTATGACTTGTACGCAGGGGATGGGGTCCATCTGTCGCGAGGAGGTATGGACCTCCTGTTGGGTGATTGGCGAGCAGGCCTGTTGACCGAGCTGACGGTCTGGGGGGGGCGTCAGGTCTTCTTTGAAGCCCCTCCGTGTGGCGGGTAGCACTGGTAAGGTAAACAGTATGACCCACAAGTATCCGGCAGGTTCGCAATTGACTGGACAACACTAGACAGGAATAAATTAGTTAAACGTTGTCCGGTCAACGACGAACCAGGCGATGGGGTGATGACGATTGCTAACCAGCATGCATCACCCCTGTGATTTCACGGATATGCGTCAGAGGGTGGGGTCATAAGTTAGTTATTGACTACGGTCAACAATTTGTTTGTTGTCAACAAACAAATTGATACAAATTGATACATTGTAACCAATTGCCGTTGGCAATTTTGGGGTGGTACCTTACCAGTGTTACTTCGGCCTGCTTGCCTTAGGAATTATGATTGGTCGTTTTACCAATGCAAATTTATAATTCGGACTAGGGCATTGAATCAATAAATGTGGCCCTATGCTGTTATCCACTTTCAATGTTGTCTGTGTCCGTTATTGGGGGGGTGCGCCTGCAATGCAAGCGCGGCGCCAAAATGGCCGCCGCGCCCTTTGCGGGCCCCCCCCCCACAGGACAGAGAATCCGGGTAGTTAGGGGCGTGGCCAGCTCCCTTATAAAAGGGGTGGCCACGAGGCAGCCGAGCTGCCATTTTACCTCAGCGACGGAGCGGAGAAGTTTTTTCCCCTCCACCCCCTCCCTAGTTAACAGTGTGATATTATGGTCGCTTCAGGGCCGGGTGGGAATTTTTGGTTGGGACCCATATTGGCTCCGGGTCCTGGCTTTTTTGCCCATCCCACACTGTTGCTATGGTTTGATATAGGGGGCTTTCTGTGTTCCTACTGTTGACTTTGGTCACATTGGCGGGTAGCACTGGTAAGGTAAACAGTATGACCCACAAGTATCCGGCAGGTTCGCAATTGACTGGACAACACTAGACAGGAATAAATTAGTTAAACGTTGTCCGGTCAACGACGAACCAGGCGATGGGGTGATGACGATTGCTAACCAGCATGCATCACCCCTGTGATTTCACGGATACGCGTCAGAGGGTGGGGTCATAAGTTAGTTATTGACTACGGTCAACAATTTGTTTGTTGTCAACAAACAAATTGATACAAATTGATACATTGTAACCAATTGCCGTTGGCAATTTTGGGGTGGTACCTTACCAGTGTTACTTCGGCCTGCTTGCCTTAGGAATTATGATTGGTCGTTTTACCAATGCAAATTTATAATTCGGACTAGGGCATTGAATCAATAAATGTGGCCCTATGCTGTTATCCACTTTCAATGTTGTCTGTGTCCGTTATTGGGGGGGTGCGCCTGCAATGAGGTTGATTACAAAGTTGCGGGTGCATCCTACAATTCTATACTGCACCTGGCATACTTTACGTGTCCCACTGTTTTTGATATTGTGTAGAAAGCACAGTTAGAACAGTGGAAAGAAGGATTCTGACCCAAGTGAGAAAGTTCTCTTCAAACTCTCATTTCATAACAAGAGAAATTGGGAAGAGGGAACGATTTCACTGAATGTTCTTTAGGGGGATGATAAATTCTCCAATAGTTTATTGGGAGTGGGGCTATCCATCAACTGTAGCACAGCACTGGGCACTATTTTGTATTCGCCACAAAACTTCAGACCTAGAATTATTCCAGAACAATGTAAGAGGAAATTTCCCCCTGAAAATGCAGGGAATATCCTGTCAAATGCCTCCTTTTTTTAAGGTCACGTGCAAAGGAAACCGTTCAAAATTTTCTCCAAAGAATCTTTTCTTAATGACTTTAGGGAATAATCTGTAAATCAATATTCAAAATCATTTATTCTGATCTCACTACAACTTCCAGTCTATTAGGTTGGGGAAAGAGAGTCAAAATAGACAAGGGACAGTACTCTGTAAAGCATGACATGCAGCCACTGAACCCTAGCTGTGGCTGGATCTGAGGTTTTAACTCACCCATATTTCTTATGTATAGCCAGTTTAATGTAGTAGATAGAGCAGGAGTTCTCAAACATTTTAAGCCGGGGGCCAGGTCATGCTCCCTCAGACAGCTTTGTGGGCTGGATGACCATTTTGCCCTTCCTCCACCACATGGCACTTCTTGGTGTGGTGGAGGCATTGGGGGAGGGAGCCACATGAAATGGCAGTGTGGGCCCCATCTGGCCCACAGGCCATAGGTTGAGAATCCCTGAGATAGAGTGATGGAACAGGACTCAGAAGAAACCAGGTCACACCTCTGACTCACCATGAAAATTCACTATCAGGTATGGTAATGGTAAAACCACTTCAAAATCTCAGCATCAAAATCTTATTAGAATTATTCGATACCAAAATCGAGGAACTGCAGAGATTTAGGGTTAAGACACTGAACTGGAAGGTCAGCAGGTCAGTAGTTCAAGACCTAAGTACTACATGACTGAGTCTATTCCAGCTCCTGCCAACCTAGCAGTTCCAAAGGAAGAAATTGCAAGTAGATAAATAGGTGTCTTCTTCCCACCTCGCCCTCTCTCTTCTGCTTCATAATCTGGCAAAAGCACTGTGTTCAAGCTTCCTCATGTGACAAACGTGGAATAAATATCTAAGAAGAGAAAGCCTTGAACAATGGCACCCAAGCATCATGCTTCTTCTGCTCCAGGCATGGGCGTGGAGAAGAGAACTTCTCCACACTCCCGTGTGGGACTCACTGGTCCCCATGGCCTTGACCACCCCAGATCTGACCGATTTGGTGGCCAGGCTAACGGCCCTCAAGCAGGCCACTGCTCTAGGTCCGGCACACTTCCATCAGCCCCAGTGACAAGATGTTGGGGGACTCCAGCAGATGATGCCCTGACCTGGAAAGAGATTGCCCAGGCCCTTCAGAAGCATGTGGATGCCTTGGAGGCAACAGCAGCATCTCAAGAAATGGACGCACCTATGGGAGTGCCTTTGATAGTGTCCGCACGGGACATGGAAGTTCAACAAACTACCCAGACATCTGGTGCTTCTGCACCAACTGAACCTGAGAGCACTGTGGCAGTGGTGTCATCTACCTCTGGAATAGCTGGGCCGAGATTAGGTGAGTATGTGGGATCTAGGAGTGCGCCTGGGTCTTGGAGCCCAATGCCTCATTATTCTCTTACTACACAGCCACCTTTATGGCCATGGCCTTTGTCTAGCCCTGTGCAGGCTACAAACTCCCCAGGTAGGCAGTCGTTTGCTACAGTCCCATGGATGGCTTCTTATCCAGCCCCCGGGGTTTATTCCCCTGCTGCCCTACAATGTTCGGTGGTGGATGCCCGGGTTGGGTCCTCATCCTTTTCCACTCTTGCAATGGTACCTGTGCCTGCGTTGCCTTTCGGTGACAGGTCCCTGCCATTGGGTGACCATCTTCTCCCTGCGACAAGGGATAAAATCATGCGAGGTGACTATGTCGATATATTTTCCCTGCTTAACAGGGATTTGGACAAGCCAGAGAAGGATACTGACAACAAGTATAAGGAGTCCACCAGGAGAAAGAAGCATCCTTGGACCTGGGCTAATTGGCTGCCTGCTTATTTGATCTATGAAGGGGTGGCAGTCTGTGCCAGGCAACAGTTCACATTACCGTTAATTCAATACCTAGATATTATCTATTGAGCTTATGTAGACTTTCCAGGACAGGCATGGGTTCTTTATGATGAGAATTTCCACATGCGCATGGCCATTCGGCTGACCATGCATTGGGCTGAGCCACACACCCCATTGTGGTTCTAATTTATGACCCCTTCTTGCCTGGTGTCTGGTGACCATTACAATTGCGGACACCTGGTGCAGCACCCCTTGCCGGCAGCTCCTGCCTGCCAGTTGGCAGGCCAGGCGGTTCAGCCATGGTTGGTTTGTCGGGTGTTTGCGGATCATTGTTCCAAGAAGGTGTGCAAATACCGACATGAGTGCACTATGTACGAAGGCAGCCACCCACTCGCCGCCTGAACAAAAAGCAGCCCCCAAGAGGCATAAGGGACGTGATTCCTGGGTTGAAAAAAGAGTTAATCCCGAGCTGCCACAGTCTGCAAAAGGCGCCCAGCCCAATCAAACTTGATACACTATTTTCCTGGCTTGCAGGTTACCCTGCTGAGGAGGTGCGCTATTTGTGGGAAGGCTTCACTTTTGTTTTTCAGAACCCTGCTTTGGAGGCCCATTTTCCGCAAATGGCACCAAACCTCCATTTGGTAATCGGATTGGAGCGGGTGGTCAGGCGAAGCATTGGTAGGGAGCTGGCTGCAGGACAGGTGGCTGGCCCATTTGACCAACCACCCTACCAGAATTTGAAAGTTTACCGTCTGGGTTTGTTTCCCAAAAAGGGTTCTGGGGAATTTTGTTTGATTCATTATTTATCATACCCAACGAGTGGGTTGGTAAATGATTCAATACCACATGAGTTATGTACAGTCAAGTATTCCTCCTTTGATCAGGTGGTCCAAATGGTCTGATCGTGTGGCAAGGATGCCCTTATGGCAAAGTGTGATATTAAATCTGCTTTCCACCTATTGCCTGTTCACCCAAAGGACTTTGAGCTCCTTGGCTTTGCCCTCAAGGGACAATATTTTGTAGACAAGGCTATGCCTTTTGGCTGCTCTGTCTCTTGTGCAGCTTTTGAGTGTTTTAGCATTTTTTGGGATTGGGCATTTCACCAACGCACTGGATCTAGCCACATGATCCATTATTTGGACAATTTCCTTTTTTGTGGCCCTGCCCAATTCTCTAGATGTACCGACCTCCTGCGTGAGTTTCAGGCGCTGGCCCTCGAACTAGGAGTACCCTTGGCAGATGACAAAATGGAGGGACCGGCCACTTCCCTCATTTTCTTAGGGGCCCTGCTAGACACTTCAAGACAACAGTCTCATCTCCCCTGCGACAAGTTATCGCAGTTATGAGACAAACTGAGTAACATTTTGTCAAGATGTAAAGTGATGCTGAAAGAGTTGCAAGTTTCACATGTTCACTTAAACTTTGCTTGCAAGGTGGTCACACCAGGCAGGGCTTTTGCCCGCCATCTATGCAATGCCATGAAGGGGCTGACCCAGCCATTTCACCAAGCCAGGGTCACCCGAGCTTTGAGGGAGAACATCCAGCTATTGTTTGAATTTTTGCCCCGTTACAATGGTTCCTCCTTTTGGCATTCCAAAATTAAGGCAGAGGCGCAAATGGCAGTGCTTACCGATGCCTCGGGCAGTTGCAGTTTTGGATTATATCACCATTGGTGCTACAGCACGTGGCCTGCCCATTGGAGAGAATCGGGCATCATGAAAGACCTTACATTTTTGGAATTATTCCCGGTGGTTGGGGCTGTGTTCTTATGGGGTGAGACCTGGGCCAATTCCGCAGTGAAATTTTGGGTGGACAACTTGGCTTGGTTCATATCTTCAACACTATGACATCCCGATCCCCAAGGGTCATGTGTTTGGTCCGCAAATTAGTTTTAAAATGCCTAGAGTACAATATATTGTTCAAAGCCCAACATGTCCCTGGCATTGATAATCAAATTGCAATGCTTTATCCCAGTGGTAGATGCAACGGCTTTGTACCCTCACCCCAGATGCTGCAATAGACCTGGACATAATGCCATCAGAGATATAGAACCTTGGTGACTTGAAGTAGTCTGCGCGATAGGTGCAGCCATAGCACCTAGAACCCATCGCAGCAATGCCAAAACTATTTCAGAATTCTGTGGGTTCCGTCGTACCTGACTGTGGCAGCCAGACTGGACCACACCTGCAGAGCATATTTTGCAGTTTATGGTTCACTTGTATTGCTTGCGGATATCTCCTCGGACCATCAACTCAAAATTGTCTGCTCTAAAATTTTATACCAAAGCAATGGGACATGCTGATGCAGTTGCTGATTGCAGGATCATTAAGACCTTGGAGGGGTAGTCTAGAGAGCGGGGTAGGTCTTACGACCATCACTTGCCAATTTCCCCTAAATTGCTCACAGATATGTCGGCCGCCTGGGTCTCTACCTGCGCGAGCCAATTTGAGGCAGTCCTATTCCATGCTGTAGTGATGGTGGCATTTTTGGAGCCCTCTGTTCGGTCAAATTTTTGGCCCCATCAAAGACGGATGAAGCCGGTCAAGTTTTGCAGATGGCTGATGTGGGCACTGAAGTTGACGATCCGCCAGTCAAAAAATGATAACCTGGATAAGGGTGCCCAAGTGACTTTGCTTCGCATTGGTCCTGCTTCCGTTTGCCCTTGTGTCACCTTAGAGGCATATCTCAGACTGCGAGACACTGACACTGGCCCTTTATTCTGACATTCCGACTGTAGCCAATTGACATGATATCAGTTCTGGGCAGTAACCAAGCGAGTCTTGACTCTTTAGGAGCCAACGTGCGGCTTTTCAGCATGCACACTTTTTGGATCAGGGCCGCATCAACCACAGTGGAGGCAGGTTATTCCCACAAGGACATTCAAAGGGTGGGCCGGTGGAAGTCTGAGGCTTACCGAACATATATTAGACCTATGAAGTATTGAACAAAGGACTGGTGCTTTTTCCTTGCCTTCCAGGTTGTGTTCCTCATTGCCCATGGCAGATTGTGATCATTGGTCACAGCTACATTTTCTGCATTTTCTGTTTGCTTGTTTTTTTGTTTTTTGTTTTTTTGCAAATTAAAATTTTCCAATCCCACTCAAGATCCAGAGGCTCCCTTGGGATCCATTTCATTATTTTAGAGCAGTTTTCAGAAGTGTGGGATTGAGCTGGAAAGTCTTTAATGTCCAAAGACCATCACCACCAATCCGAGATTTCAGTCAATATTTCAACTCTCAAAGAAAGTAACTGAGAGAGAAGTTCTTTCCCCAATATCTCCTTCTTGTTGCCTTCCTCCATTGTCTACAACATGATGTATCGCCAGATATCCCGCTATGGTACAGCCAGCAACTCAACATCAAATGTCAGGTGGTGGTTAACTAACCTGACTCTCTAAAGGGGCTAACAGCTACAGGATGATGAGCCCCTTTAGGTGGGGTGGTGGTCCCCCTCAGTGGAGGAAATGCCACTGGAAACCATCATATTGGGCCCAATGGCAAAATGGTCGGAGGAGGAACTCTGATTCCTAATGGTCATGGAGGCGGAGGAAGCCATTCCAGATAAACTGGCTATGAAGGTGCGCCTTGATAATATCCTCAAGGCTGCAGCAGTCCATTGCAGTCCTGGTGTTAAATCCTGCATATCTCATTTCATGTGTGCCACAGGAGATGGTTCCGTGATCATGGTGTGTGGGTCACTTCATGGCAAGATGGGATCCACCTTAAACAAATTCACACCAGTGACATTTTTCCTACTTCAGGGGGAAAATGCATTCTTGAATACGAATTGCAGTTGACTACAACCTGAGGCAGATGTCTCACTTGCCGTTATGGTAAGACTCATCTTGGCAGAGCCTATACCGTGAATGGAACCTTATACTATCATTTTCATCAACCCTCAAAAGTTCTACAGCTTTTTCACACACACACACAAACACACAAATTTGTCCGCATGGCAAGACAGTTATTAAAGACCAGAAGAACTGAGACTCTATGAGTAAAATATTCTGAACAATAGACCTGTGAAAATCCTCTGGAGGCATATGATCAGTATTCATGCTGATAAGGGAAACACCATAATTGAATATGCATCGGGATGGTTCCGGCTTTTAACTCAGCAAAGTCAAAGCTTCTCCTCTTTGCCTTTCTGCTTTGATATGTTTCCAGCAAGGCAGCAGCAGGCAGAGATCCCATCACTGCGAGGGTATGCAATCAAATGGACGCCAGAATATTGCTGCTGGCTTTAACTCCCTATTCTGCAAAAATACAGCCATGTCAACCAATTAAAAATTTATGTGCAACCAGATGAAAATGTATCTACTGGACATGATAGATATATCAGACAAGAAATAATGCAAAAAAAAATTTAAGAGGCAAAAATGTTGCAGTACCTTAAGGACAAACTGCTATATTTTAATGTGAGCTTTCAAGTCTGCTTCCTCAGACATAAAACTGACTTGCTGGATTTGTAACTTGTGCCTACTATGCTAGCCAACCATTGTATCCCCACTAGGTCATGGGGCCACGAAGAAATGACTGCAATATAGTCTCACTCTTCTGTCTGAGGAAATGGACTTGATCCTTGTAAGCTCACGTTAAAATAACATTCTGTCTGCTTAATTTCTTCTCTGATAGATACACTTGCACAGATGAGCATGGCTACCACTTCAAAAGATACAATAAATGAAAATAATTGTGCTTGTTTTGTTAGTTGGTCATAGCGACAGAGATACTGAAGCCTGCAAAGAGTAATGATATGCTAGTAGGAAGGTGATCACCAATTGCTAATTTTCCTATCTTTTCCCTATTTTGTTTTTTAAAAAAATATTAAGATTATGATGACGTTTGCAAAGTGGAAAATGTTTAAACTCAGAGATTCCCAAGCCTGATTTTGATTAGCAACAGAAGTATGAATGCTTCCTTTGGCCGTGTTCAATGAATTATTCAGAAACTTTCATTTTTGAAGCCACTACTTAATATAACATGATTCCCCAGCCAGAGGAAACAAATAAAACATAAAACAGAACCACCAGACAGAGCCCCATCCTCTTCCCACACAAAAGGTCATAGACACAAAGATGCTCTGAAGGGGAACCAAGATGCCTCTCTGATCAGGAATACACCATGGCCCAGCTCCATCTTTAAAAGTATTTTTGACCCTAAATTGTGAAAGGGGTTACTTCTAAAGCAAGTCAGCAAGCCCAGGAGAAAATATTGCTTCACGTGTAGCAATACCTTATACATCCTACAAGGAACAAGAAAGAGGTTTTACACTCTCATACCCTCCCCTCTCCCAGTGTATGAAATAATCAGCCTTCCATCCTTCTGAGGTCAGTAAAATGAGGACCCAGCATGCTTGGGGCAAATGCTCATTTCCTTGTAAACCACCCAGAGAGTGCTATAAGCACTATGGGATGATGTGTAAGTATAATTGCTATTGCTAATTAATGCATAAATGGGGTTTAGGTGACCCGCCAAATATAGCAAGGCCACAGTTCCCATTAGGCATAGCCAGCATAGCCAATGGTGAGCGTTCATGGGGAGTGTAGTCCAATAATGTCCAGCAGGGTCACACAAATCCCATCCTTGCTAGCCATGAATGATCAGAACTTGAAACTGCTACTGCCTCTATTGACCAATCAATACTGCCTCCTAGGGTAGAACATTCTACACTAAAGCGCACCCACCAGGTTGCATTACACTTTGTTTTGTTCCATCCTGGTTTTTTATACAAATTTAACCAAATCTGCCAATTTCCTTATATTTGCTATGGAAAGAATTTGAGATAGGTTTTTGGAGTGGGGAAATAGACCTCATGTGGAAGAGACCAGCATCTCAAAAATTGCCATTCACCCTCCTAGGACAGTTGAATTGCTGAACGCTGAAGGTTATTCAGGTTTTGAACCCCTGCACATTCAACCATGTTACTGTTAAATTAGAACTAGTCTCTTTTTCCTAACAAGCTTCCCACCTATATAAATGCCATGTATCCTATGGTCCTATACATGCTGGGAATAATTGTACCTTATTGATTGATTGATTGATTGATTGATTGATTGATTGATTGATTGATTGATTGATTGATTGATTGATTGATTGATTGATTGATTGATTGATTGATTGATTGATTGATTGATTGATTGATTGATTGATTGATTGATTGATTGATTGGGTGGGTGGGTGGGTGGGTAGGTGGGTGGATGGGTGGATGGGTGGGTGGGTGGTTGACTGCCTTTCTCCTGATGAGGGAATCAAGGCAGCTCACAATGTAAAAAATTAAAACACAATAAATTACACATTAAAAACATTTAATATATAGTAATAATTAAAATACATTAAAGGGTTAAAAACATTAACAATTTAAAAACAACTTACCTAGCTAAAAATAGTGTTCAGGAACTCAGTTATAATCATTAAAAGCCTGCCTAAAGATGTCTTCAGTTGTTGGTAAAAGGATAAAAGAATTTGCTTTAACTCATATTAAAAGAATTTACAAACATTTGTAGTTTTCTTCATATGAGAGAGAGGAAATATTTGATGTATTTAAAAATTCAAATGTGAGATGCACATACTTTTGCCTAGTCCCTACATGCTTGTTCTCTGCTGTATAAAAAGGTGAAGATAAACCCTGACCTGATAACCCCTACCGTTATAACTACAGTCATATTTTCCCTCCTGATGTTTCTAGGCATAGTGAAAGAAAGATATGAACATCAAGAATATGATCTGCATATATCTATGAGTTATAAAGCTCCCTGGTTGGTTTGGCATGAGGATAATAAATCATTCAGCAAACACAACCTTCACTTATTACTTTGGCTGTCTGATCCATACATCAGCACAATTGAGTTTCTAGATTTCAAAAGGACACCCCCATCTGCAAGCGTAGGTAGTAATGCAATGGAGAAAAGGTTAAATTTTGCCAACGGGAGAGCTAAATCCTGCTTTATTGGCAGACACTTTCCGATCCTCTAAAGATGAGTGGGGAAATTACAGTTGTACTGCTATTAAGGGGAAACAGTGTGCTCTTTAAGAAACATCTGAAGGACAAAAGTGGGTTTCTGGCTCATGGTCGACTGATATGTTTTTCCACATGGCCAATGCAAAGAAAGGGTGAGATTTTTCTCATTCACACATAGTTTTAAGAAGCCATCTTAAACAGGAAGACTCAAGACCAAGTTCAAGTGGTCCCTACAAAGAGAGAGGGGGCAACATGGCAATTCGGTTCAGGCCTCACCTCTCAGGATAACCTCCCCTCAGTCCAAAGCCTAAAAATAAAACTATATAAAATTATGCTCTCATGCATTGTATACATTTTTAAAAGTCACATTCCATTCTATACATTAAAACATTTCCCCCTCTTCCAAAAAAATAAGAGGGGCTCATGATGTGAAAGGGTTGAGGCCCCATATGAGCTCTTAGATTGCCTGCTCAAGGCATTTTGCTGCCTAAAGTAAAGGACAAGAGTCTGACCAAGTTATCCTGCTCTAGTAATTGAGTAGACCATACAGCCATCGACTCAACGCTGAATGTCAAGCGGTGGTTAACTAACCTGACAACCCTGAGGACTAACAGCCTTGGATGAAGTCCACAGGGAAGGGTGATGGTCTGCAAGTGAATTAAATCCCACTTGAATCCATCTTGATGGAGGGAAGCAGCTTCATTAATAACAGCCTGGGGCCTATGAGGACTTTGCATGCCAAAAGGGCTTAGAACCAGAAAGTAACTCACAGAGCTGGATCAGTGGTACAGGTGTCACACTGCGATGTGGAAGGCAGATGAAAGGCCACTCCATTATATTCTCAGGACAGACTTCATGGCTGATCACCATGATTATTGCCAATATTCGAATTTGGGTACAGAAGAAGAAGAGGAGGAGGAGGAGAAAAAAGGAGAAGAATGTTGCAACCGACTACATGGGATTCTGTCCAGCAGAATGAAGACACGAGATTTGTTGGAGGCTAGCTGGGTACTTCGGAATCTTTTCTCCACTCCCACAATGACATGATCCATCATCCTTCACCACACTGTCACGCTATGCTGCACTAGGCCTACTCAAATAGACATTTACACAAATCATGAGAGATGAATGCAACCTATTTCTGTATCCTTACAATAGCAAGAAGGAAATGTTCCTAGATCATTGTTTCAGGATGGTCCAGAATGGTCCAAGAACAGGACATTTTCACTATAATAGGGAATGAACAACCTGTGTTATTGATCAGCTTATCGGAGAATTTGTTCTTACGAGTAACCTGGTCAATCCAGAAGGAAGAAGAAGAAAGCAAAGGACGCTGTGGGCCTGGCATGGCCAGGGCCGTACCCAGGATTCTAGATTTGGGGGAGCGAAAATTTTCTAACTGGCCCCGCCCATCCAAGTTTTAAAATAAAGTAGTCCTAATTCAGGTGCAATACAGGGTTTTCCCTCTGGCCTCGACCACCATACCACACTCACAGAGTAGGTAGTAAAAAAATTGAATACTACCACTGCTCCACTCAAGTGACAAGAGAAACTGGCCACTGATGAGGCAACTCACAGCCTCCTAAGCAACACTGCAGGAGGGGTGTGTGAGAGGAAAAGAACACAAAGCAGAGCAATAATTATGCAGCCAAAGATGGAGAACCTCCATACAGTCAGCAAAAACAAGACCTGGAGCAGACTGTGGCTCAGATCACAACCTATTGATCGCAAAATTCAGGCTTAGACTAAAGAAAATAAGGAAAACACGGAGACCAGAAAGATATCACCTAGACAGCATCCCTAAAGAATACGCGGTGGAGGTGATGAACAGATTCAATGGCTTAGACTCAATAGATAGAGTGCCAGAAGAATTATGGACAGAGATGAGGGACATCATGCAGGAAGCAGCAAAGAAAACCATACCAAAAGAAAAGAAGAGTAAGAAAGTAAAGTGGTTGTCTGATGAGGCTCTTAAAATAGCAGAGGAAAGAAGGAAAGCAAAAGTCAAAGGAGAAAGGAAAAACTACAATCATTTGAACACAGAATTTCAAAGAAAAGCAAGGAGAGATAAGGAAAACTACCTAAAAGAACAGTGCAGAGAAATGGAGGAAAACAACAAAAGAGGCAGAACCAGAGATCTTTTCAAAAAAATCGGGGAAATTAAGGGAACATTTAAAGCAAAAATGACCATGATAAGGGACAAAGAAGGAAAGGAGCTAGCTGATGCAGAAGAGATTAAGAAAAGATGGAAAGTGTACACAGAGGAACTCTACAAAAAGGACCTCAACACCCCTGATAATCACGTTGATGAAGAAATAGAACTTGAGCCAGACATCCTGGAGAGCGAAGTCATAAAGGCCCTAAAGAGCACCGCAAACAACAAAGCTAGTGGAGATGATGGTATCCCAGTTGAATTTTTCAAAGCGCTAAAAGACGACGGCGTCAAATTACTGCATTCAATATGCCAGCAGATTTGGAAAACAAAACAATGGCCACAGGATTGGAAAAGATCAGTATACGTCCCAATCCCAAAAAAGGGCAATGCCACAGAATGTTCAAATTATCGAACAATCGCGCTCATCCCACACGCCAGTAAAGTGATGCTCAAGATAATACAGGATAGACTTCAGCAGCATGTGGAAAGAGAATTACCAGAGGTGCAGGCAGGTTTCAGAAGAGGCAGGGGGACTAGAGACCACATCGCCAACATACGCTGGATCATGGAGAAAACAAAGGAATACCAGAAACAAGTTTACTTTTGTTTTATTGACTACACTAAGGCATTTGACTGTGTGGACCACAACAAGATGTGGCAAGTAATTAAAGAGATGGGAATACCAGAGCATCTCATATGCCTCCTGAGAAATCTGTACAAGAACCAAGAAGCAACAGTTAGGACAGAACATGGAATGACAGAGTGGTTTGGAATAGGAAAAGGAGTAAGACAAGGCTGCATTTTGTCACCATGCCTATTCAACCTATACACAGAGCACATAATGCGCAGTGCAGGGATGGAGGAATCACAATATGGGATTAAAATCGCTGGGAGAAACATCAACAATCTGAGATATGCAGACGATACCACCCTAATGGCAGAAAGTGAGGAAGACCTAAAGAATCTCTTGATTGGGCTGAAGGAGGAGAGTGCAAAAGCTGGCTTGAGACTAAATATCAAGAAAACCAAGATAATGGCAACAGGCCCAATCAGTTCCTGGAAAATAGATGGGGAAGAAGTAGAAGCAGTGACAGATTTCACTTTCTTGGGATCAAAGATCACTGCAGATGGGGATTGTAGCCATGAAATAAAAAGGCGACTGATTCTTGGGAGACAAGCAATGAGAAACCTGGGGAACATAGTGAAAAGCAGAGACATCACACTGAAAACAAAAATTAGAATAGTCAAAGCAATGGTTTTCCCAGTAGTAATGTATGGATGTGAGAGCTGGACAATTAGGAAGGCTGAACGCAGAAGAATAGATGCCTTTGAAATGTGGTGTTGGAGGAGGGTTTTGAGGGTACCCTGGACAGCGAGGAGAACAAATAGGTCAATCTTAGAAGAAATTAACCCTGATTGCTCACTGGAAGGTCAAATAGTAAAGATGAAGCTAAAATACTTTGGACATCAAATGAGAAGGGAGGACTCACTTGAGAAGGCATTGATGTTGGGAAAGGTGGAAGGCAAAAGAAGAAGGGGGAGGCCAAGGATGAGATGGTTAGATGATATTACAGACACAATGGGCACAGAGCTGGGAGGGCTGAGGGGGATGGTGGAGGACAGAGGCGCCTGGAGAACAATGGTCCATAGGGTCGCAAAGGGTCGGAACCGACTGTGCGACTGAACAACAACAACAATTATGACTGGTTAACTGGGGCTTTGAACTGGCTGAATAAATCTGTATGCTGCCAGTTAAATATCTGGCTGCAGAGCCAAAGGTTGGGAATGCGGTCCTCCACTGTGAATCCCTAAAGAGTCTTGGGCATGTTCATAGTCATAGAAAGGTTCAATAAGAAGGGAATGCTGTACCACCTCTGAGTATTCCTTACCTAGAAAACCCTGAAAGGGATTGCCATAAATCAGAATTAACATGACATCATACAATTATTATTATTAACAGGGTCAGGGTGCCAAACATCAAAGGGGACAAACATTTTGCTATTGGAAGGATACAACTCCTACGGTTGGTATGTTTTTATAGATCCAAAAGTACCAGCTTAAAAGGATAATCACAGTGACCAATTCCTATTGCTTGAAGCTAAATCAGCAGGTTTCGTGGATGCCAACAATTTGTATTTTCTCTCCATGTTAAATTAATTCATTATCTACAACCACTGAATATTTTCTATTTCTTTACTTTGTGACAAAAATGAACCCTGGAGCTCTGAAGAGGGTAACTGTACTTTGCCACAACTATACTTTGCATTTTTCAGTGTACATTTAAAACAGCTCTGACGTATTGTACATGAAGAGCTTGAAAAGAAAGCATGGGAACCAAGGTTGTGGTAGAATATAGACCCTACCACAATCTTTGACCAACCCAATCAAAACTTGCATACGTGACTCAGTCATCACACAAATAATGGTCAATATCTTATAAACCTTGAATTGTGCATGTGTAGTTAATGCAGTGGCTTGGTGGGTTAAGATGCGAGTTTGACAACCAGAAAGTCATCAGGTCAGCAGGTCAAGATTTGAGTGCTATGCGATGGAGTGAGCTACCATCATCTGTCCCAGCTCCTGCCAACCTAGTTCGAAAGCAAGAAATTGCAAGTAAATAAATAGGTACCACTTTGGTGGGGAAGGTAATAGCATTTCACGCACTCTTGTGTCTAGTCATGCCTGCCACATGACCACAGAAATATCTGCACATGCAGACAGTGCTGGCTCTTTGGCTATAAACGGTGATGTGCACCATCCCCTAGAGTCAGAGATGACTGTCTTTCAAGGAAGGAAGAGCTTTGTTAATGCCATTTTCTCAATCAGTCTTGAGTGTAATGAAGCTGTCTAATAGAAAAGAGGGGGTATACAGAAAGAGCCTCCTCAAAGATTGTGGTATTCTTGAACCACAATTGGGTTTACCCTGGTAATAGAAACTTTGTGTTGCTGGCTAATCTTTCTCACACTGGGTCAGGCAAAGAGAACTGCAGAATGAACTCACCAAAGGGTCCCTTCATTTTTACGGTTTCACGTCTGGCCTAGACACGGAAGAAGAATGTGGTCAGATCAGTGACATATACCCTCCTCTTGCCATGTCCTGACTTGAAATAGCGGTTTGGTTGAGTGGGGGTTAAATAAAGTCTAGTAAGATTAATGCAAGCTTTCACTATGGCTCAGTATATGGACTTTCCAAGAGAAGTTCAGCCTTTCATTGGAGCTTCACCTGTTGATCTCATACTGTGTAGGCACTTCCCTCTTTTGCTACAGCAACTGGCACCAAGTGTTTCAACATTTAACCCCCAAAATGAAAGAGCATGTTTTGGTAATTGGAAGGGTCACCTTAACTTATCTAAACCTGACTGGGGCTTCTTGAACTACTCTGTGGGCCAGAGACATGGTTGAGCAGACCGGTCATGTGGTTCCTCCCACCATAAAATACATCCATGGCTGTCATAAATGCATTTACAATAGCCGCCAGTGCATTTACGGCAGCGTTTGTGCATGCATGGATGCGTTTTGCTTCTGGTTGCGACATAGGCGGCGCAGGTTGGATGATTTGGTGCCATAGGCTGGATTCTGCCTGTGGGCCGTAGTTTGGTCACCCATGGTTTATACTATAAGGTAAAGGTCTCTTTTGTTCAAAAGCCAGTTGTATCCAACTGTACGCTTTGGTGCTCATCTCCATTACAGCCAAAGAGCCAGTGCTATCTACGTCTGCAGGTGTATATGTGGTCACATGGAAGGCAGGACAATCTGCCAATCATCAAACTCAGCATATTACCTACTCAACCACTGCAGCCCTAGTTTCTACGGTAAGGTAAAGGTAAAGGATTCCCTTGCTCGAAAGCCAGTCGTATCTGACTCTAGGGTGCAGTGCTCATCTCTGTTTCAAAGCTGAAGTGCCAGCTCTGTCTGCTGCTACAGACGTTTCCGTGGTCATGTGGCAGGCATGACTAGACACTGAAGCGCACGGAACGATGTTTCCTTCCCACCGAAGTGATCCCTATTTATCTACTTGCAATTTCTTGCTTTCGAACTGCTAGGTTGGAAGGAGCTGGGACGAAGACGGGAGCTCATTCTGTCCTGCAGTACTCGGGAATCGAACTGCTGACCTTCCACCTCCCTGTCAGCATCTTAGCCACTTGAGCCACTGCAGTCCCTAGTTTCTACGGTAGGCTGAGGTAAAGAAGACAAAATAACAGCTGCTGGCTATGGTATATTTCGTCCTGAAATAAAAAGCTTCTCAAGATGTTCATGCTGGGACTTTAATAAGGAATGAATGAGCTTCTATTTTTAATATTTTTAATATTTTTCATATTCATTTTTAGACAAATAAAAGATTGTTTTGTGCTTTCCATGCTAGTTACTATTTAATTAGCCTAAAGAACTCTGAACCTTTTTTACATTAAAAAATAAAAATGGATGGAGAATCAATCCCTGAGGGACAACCTCTGCTTAGTGATTTTAATTATACTGTCAGTATTGCATTTCTCTCACTGAAAATTCAGAGAGAGCTTAGGGAAGGGGCTTGAACTAGAGTCCTCTCAATACCGTTGGGTGCCCTCATAACAGCTCATGGTGGTTTTCAAGGAAATGCACATTGTTGTTATTTTTTTATTGCTGCTGAACCACCCAAAGCTTGAATATTTTTTTTCTTTATGGTGCAACCATTCCACGAATCCTTCTTTGAACATTCCCTGGGGGATTTTTTTGAGCTATAGCTACTTTCCAAGCTATGGATTTAGCAAGCTGGATAAAACACCTCTAAATGAGGCCTATGTGACTCTGGCTCAGTCAATATCTCACAGCCTAACCTATCTTAAAGGGCAGCTGTTGTAATGCTCCTGTTAGATCAACAGGATTGTAACTTAGTGGTTTGAGCATCTGGCTGCAGAGCTAGAGGCTAGGAGTTCAGTTCCCCACTGTGCCTCCACGGAGAAGATCCAGTCTGTGTAGTCATGGGCAGGCAGCACAGGCCCAGAGTGCACCCACCCACCCCAGAAGAAGGGAATGGAAAACCACTTCTGTGTATTCTCTTCCTAGAAAACCCTGGAAATGATCGCTGTAAGGCAGAATTGACAGAATGGTACAAAATACTAATTATTATTAAGCAAAGATTGATAATAGAATAGAATTTTATTTCTGTTGTGTATGTAATATAATGTAATGCTTTAACAGTCTGTATTAATTGTTGGGATCGGGTGATCCTCCATTTTGTGTTCTTCTTAGAACTAAGCTCTCACGGGACTTGGGTTCCCGCCCTTTCTAATGAGAAGCGTGAAAGGCTTCACAGTATCTGTCACCCCACGAATACCCCACTGTTCTCCCAACCAATCCAGTTGTTTCCCGCCCGAATGTATCTTTCCTGTATTGTATATATAGGCGCTTCTGCGCCATTGCTCTCCATGTTCAGTTCCCGAAATAAAGTTGTGTTTGGCCCTGTCATGCTGGCTGCTGCGTATCACTTCCTGAACATCAAAATTTATATACCGCCTTCCTCACCCCAGTGGGCAACCCAAAGCGGTTCACAAATATTCAAAGATACAATATAATATAACAAAGGACAAAAATACAATATAAGAAAACATGGTACAAAATACAGTAGAAAACCATGACAATAACAACTTGATAATACCCCGGACAACTCACTCCAACCACAAACAAGTCCAAAAGAGGAGCAGAAGCGCTACTGTCTAAACGGTTTTTGCAAACCTGGTTGGGAAGGAGCCCCCAGGACATCGACAATGATAGGCTCAACGTCCAACATCCATCGCTGCAGGGAGCTCCTCCACCCTGCTGGAGAGACTGGAGGTGGTTTTTATCTCTCTCCGGGCAGGTGGGACCCAGAGAAGGAGGGTGGGAGCAAAGCTCTACTGCCCAGCTTCCACAGCTGTTGCCACTCTCCTTCCCTCCAGTGGTGATGGGGCCAAAGGTGGGCGGCGGAAACATCTCAGCACCAGGGGCTGCGGCACGCTTTTTATCCATCTCCGGGCAGGTGGGGCATGGAGAAGGAGGGCGGGAGCAGACCTCCACCAACCAGCATCCGCAGCTATCGCCACTCTCCTTTCCCCCAGCAGTGACGGGGCCAAAGGTGGGCGGCGGGATACTTTGTGTGTATCAGGAAATGTCTGACCAACTGGCTTGTAACTACAGAGAAGAAATTATTTGAAGAATAAACATGCATTTCTATGCTATAGAATCTGAGTTCAGTTGAATTTTTTTGTATTTTGGTCAATTCCTTAGCAACTACACAACAGAGATGTACAGAGACCTAGAGGAATGAATAGCTTCAGCCATGCCATCTACCATTTTTTAATCACAACCAGCCAGACTTATTATAGAAGAATAAGTCAAAAGCATCTTAGGTGGAAAGAGGGGAGCATTTTACAATTATGCTTGTTTAGTTATATCAGAAGAATAAAGTGAAAAATAGGTTGGTCTCAAAACATCTTGTGGATGGAGAGGTGCATGCAACCACCTACTCAAAGATCAGAAAGGAAACAGAGAGAAAAAAGGACAGAAAATATGTGGAACAAAGATAAGAAGAAAGATAGGGCTTTTCTTCAAATTCCAGAGGTGGGAAGAACCTGTTAACCGACAGTGGTGAAAGATAGACAGTTACCTTAGCCCCCAACAGTCCTTCCCAATTAAACCCACTGCTAGCAGCATGTGAGACTGTTGAATTTCCAACAAATTATTCCAAGATCTCTATGATTCACAGTGCAAAGACTGCAAGTGTATGTGTACAGGAAGAGCCTTATAAACCAACTTAAGCTTCTTAGGAAAAAAGTAGGATGGTGGGCATGGTGATAATAATTTTAATACCAACATTACTGTGAACCATATATTAATACTAACAGTAACAATCATTAGTATCATTTCTATTACTTCTAATAATATACACATATTAATACAAACATTGGGTGGATGTTATTTAGTCCTTTTAATTCCTTTTTGTTTTAGATATGTTAATTTTAGCTTTGTATGTCATTATATGCTGGTAGCACCTCTGACACAAATAAAAAAAGAAAGAATACAAACATTACCATTAATAACATAATATGGTATAAAAGATTTGAAGATAGGCTCAGTGCAATCCCCAAGGAATCTTGGTAGCCCACTGGACAGTGATAATAGTAACTTGTTCAAGGAGAAGTAGTTTTATTTTGGCAGTTCCCTTGGTGAGCAAACAGTTTTAAAAGATCTATGAAAAATGAAGGCTCATTGTGGACAGCTGGTTGTTAGAGATGCCCAAGGGAAGCAAACAGAACATCTTGCTTGAAAGAGACAACAGCTTCAGAATGATTTGAATAATACTGCTTCAGGATAAATTAGTATTGTGTATCAGAAAAACAGGGGGAGGACCTTTTAACATCCTTCATTATGCATTAGGGAACAGGGAACAAAACTATACACAGCTGTTTCACTTGGTTATTTTTTATCCAGGGTAAAACATCTGGAATACAATTGCTGCTCTACTAGTTTTTCTAGTTCACTGCATGGAATAATGGGGCTTCTAGTCAGACGGCTTCTAGCCAGTTGTGTAGTAAAGCCAAAGGTTGGCAAATGTATATTTAAAGTAGCATATAAAATCTTAATCTTTTTTATTTCTCTCAATCCCTTTCCTCTCTTTCCACCCTTCTACAGTCACATGTGAGTGATCCTAGTGCTGAAGCGATACCACATAGCAATCAAAGAAAGGGGAGAAGTCGACAGCAGGCTGAACCATCTTGTTATGGGACACTGTGATTCTCACATTTCCTGATACATCTGGAGGGTTAAAGATGTAGGAATCTTCTCCAGCTTTTAGTGTACTAATCCTTTTGGCATACCTTACAATTTTGGTTACTCAGGACAGCAATGTATTAATTGGAGTAGAGGTTTCATCTTATTAAAATTCAGTGGTATCTTGCATAATGAACACATCACAATAGTGAAAAATTTGCATAGCGAAGCATTCGTTATGCAAGGGCGATACCCTACATAATGGAAAAAATTGTTCGTTGTGTGGGAGTTTTGGTAACTGGGTTATACCTGCTCAATGGGAACCCCAGTTAACAAACTTTTTTTCCGTTATGTGGAGTATCTCCCATAGGGAACTGCATAATGGGGAGAAATCGCATACCGAAGTGCTCCGTGGAACAGAGTTTTTCATTATGTACTGTAGTAACATTCACATTTTTTCCTTAGAATTGTAGCATTAGAAGAATCCTCAAGGGTTATCAAGTCTAAATGCCTACCAGTGCAAAATAATAATAATAATAATAATAATAATAATAATAATAATAATAATAATAATAATAATAATAATAATAATAATAATAATAATAATAATAATAATAATAATAATAATAATAATAATAATAATAATAATAATAATAATAATAATAATAATAATAATAATAATAATAATAATAATAATAATAATAATAATAATAATAGATTCCTAACTAAAGCATTCCCAACCGAAGGTGCCCATCTGCTGTTTCAAATTTTTCAACAAAGAAGAGTCCACGACCTTCCAAAGTGGTCTGTTTAATTGTCAATAAATAAATTTCGTGTCAGAAATTGCTCTAGGTTGAAAGGATTTTTGCTGGAGAAATTCTGCTCAGGGAACAACCAAATGAGGCTCCTATCATGTCCCCAAGATCCATCATGCAGAGTTCAGGTATCGAGCCCTGACCTTCCAGTCTTCAAGCCCAGCTTCTTAACCACTAAGCCACCCACAGTGCTGTCAATCATCTCTTGCAATTAGGTAATTTCTCTTTTTCTTGTAATTTTTTGTAATCTGTTAGCTCAGTTCCTACTCAATGAAGCTGCAGAGAACAAACTTGTCATATCTTCGATGTGACAGCTCTTAGCATATGTGAGGATTTCTATCATATTGCTTCTTCATCTCACTTTTTCCATATCCACCCCCCTCAACCATTCAGAGTAGTGGCTGATTTCCTCACCCTTTCCTGTTATGGTTCCTCTCTTCTAGATCTGTTCTAGCTTGTCAATATCCTTCTTAAGTGGGTTGCCCACAAATGGATACAATATTGCAGCTAAGGGTTTACCAAAAGCAGAATAGAATGGTACCATTACTGCCCGTGATCTGGACTCTATACTTCTATAGAAGTGGTTAAACTGCTATATTGCAGCCAAAACTGTTGACATTGTAAATTTGATTGTTCAAGAATGATTCAGCCTTCCATCTTTCTGAGGTTGGTAAAATGAGTACCCAGCATGTTGGGGGGAATGCTAATTACCATGCTTTTCACCGTCCCCAAGGCCAAGTCCCGACAATTTCAGTTTACTGAGAGGAAGAATCCAGTCGTTAGTCACCCCCTTGGAGGATAAGGAGGGATTAGTAAAGTTGTTTGATATCCTCCCGACAGGAGAACAACAATCAATTATAAGCAAATTAGAGGCAGTCAAATTAATGTTTCAGTCAGTGTCTACTGCAACTGAATCTTTTAATACTTTACTGCCCTCCAGAGGTCCCCAGATGGAATTTGTGACAAGCTCACCTCCCGAGGGCCTAACATCCCCAAGAAATAAAAATAGGAGGCACTTCAGTTTAGACATTTTCTTAAGGGCAGCAACTCTGTCTGGAGACGCAACTCAATTGGCAGGAGGTTCCAAAGGGCCAGAGCACACACAGAGAAGGCTCTCCTTCTCGTGCTAGCGAGGCAAGCCTCTCTAGCAGATGGAACGATTAGAGAGCCTCTCCGGTCTGCTCTGGAGAGGCGGACAGATGTTCTTGGGGTGATGCGGTCTCTTAAGTATCCTGGCCCACTACCAGGTAGGGCTTTAAAGGTCATTACCAGCACCTTGATTTGCACACTGGCAACCAGTGCAGCTCCCAAAGCAGTGGCGAGGCACGGGCATAACGCCCACACCCTATCACCACCCGAGCTGCCGCATTCTGGACCAGTTGCAGCCTCTGAATGGTCATCAAGGGCAGCCCCATGTAGAGTGCATTGCAGTAGTCAAGTCTGGAGGTGACCAGAGCATGCATGACCATGAGCAAGGAGTCCCGATCTAGGAGCGGGCATAACTGGTGTATAACACGAAGTTGTTCAAAAGCCCTCCTGGCCACGACTGCCACCTGCTCTTTAAGCAGGAGTCGTGAGTTCAGGAGGACCCCCTGATTATGCACCCGGTCTGTTTGGAGCAAAATAGCCCCATCCAGGACCAAAGATGGTAGTTCCCAGGATAACGCAGGACCCCTAATCCATAGCCGCTCAGTCTTGCCATAGCCATTCAGCCTCCAGACACCTGGATAGGACTCTGATTGCATCGGATCACTACAGGTTGAGATGTACAGTTGAGTATCATCAGCGTACTAATGATACCTCACCCTGTGGGAACGGATTATCTCTCCCAGCGGCTTCATGTAAATGTTAAACAAAAGAGGTGAGAGGACCAAGCCCTGAGGAACCCCATACTGGGGAGGCCTAGGGCTGGACATCTCATCCTCCAAACACACTGACTGGGTCCGGTCCCTCAGAAATGGATCCCCAATCCTTGGAGACATCCCAGAAGGATTCTGTGGTCGATGGTATCAAAGGCTGCTGAGAGGTCAAGAAGAGCAAGGACAGAGGGATGACCCCCATCCTGCTCCCGCTAGAGATCATCCAACAGCGAGACCAATGCAGACTCAGTACCATATCCAGGCCTGAATCCTGACTGAAAGGGGTCCAGATAATCCGCTTCATCCAGAACCCCCTGTAACTGCCACGCTACTGCCTTTTCCAAGACCTTCCCTAAAAAGGGGAGGTTGGAAACAGGCCAATAGTTGGCCAATATTGTTGGGTCGAGCACTGGCTTTTTCAGGAGAGAGCACACCAAAGCATGTTTTAAAGGTGCAGGAAACACCCCCTCCTGCAATGACACATTGACTGTTGCTCCGACCCAACTATTTGTCACCGCCTTGGTCACCATGACCAACCAAGTGGGCCAAGGATCTGAAAAACAAGTGGTGGCGCAAACAGATCCAAGGAGCCTGTCCACTTCCTCAGGGACAACTGGATCAAACCGATCTCAGATAATATGACTAGACTGCAATTCAGTCAATTTCAGATCCACCACATCCACGCTAGGGACAAACTTCGAGTGAATCCAAGCAATTTTCTCCACAAGGTAATAAGTGAAATCCTCAGCTGACCATTGCCAACCTGGACCAGGGCCCCCTCTGCCAAGGAGGGATGTTGTCACCCGGAACAGGGCCGCTGGGCGGTTATCTGCAGAGACAATAAGGGTGATGAAATATTGCCATTTCACCACCTGTATTACCACAAAGTAGGCTCTAATTGCAGCTCTAGCCAGTGTTTGGTCGGAATCACTTTGAGTCTTCACCCAGTGGCACTCTCGGCATCTCTTTGCATGTTTGAGCTCCCTCAATTCCTCAGTAAACCAAGGAGAAGAGCGAAGCTACCACACACGGAGATTCAGTAGTGGCGTGATTACGTCCAAGGCCACTGTTACTCCCTCATGCCAGAGGTTAACAAGAGCCTCAGTCGAATCATGTAGGTGGACCTGTCAACCTTCCCGGATTGGCCAGGATTTCCCGATTTTCAGCGCCGATTTGCGCCATTTCCCGCCCGCAGCTGCCAAAACCCCAGAATTGGCAGCGGGGGGGAGAGGTACTGTGCATCCCTTCTGCGCAGATCGCCTTCTACGCATGCATAGAAGGCTTTTACGCTTGCGTAGAACCCTTCTACGCATGCGCAGAAGGTGATCTGCGCAGAAGGGGATCGTAGAAGCCTTCTACACATGCGTAGAAGAGTTCTACGCATGCGTAGAAGGGTTCTACACATGCGTAGAAGGGTTCTACGCAAGCGTAGAAGGGTTCTACGCAAGCGTAAAAGCCTTCTACGCATGCGTAGAAGGTGATCTGCACAGAACCGTTTTGCACAGGTCACGTAAAAGGCGACCTGCACTGAACTGTTCTGCGCAGGTCCCGTATTTTCCGGAGCCACGGTTGACAGTTATGACCAGAGGAAAATCCCCCAGTTCCCTTTGGAAACCATCCACATCCATCAGTTACTGGGCGCGGGCCCACTTAACTGGCCCTGCCTCCCTGCAGTGAAGCATCATGCCAAGAAAGTCCAGAGTCACGAGATAGTGATCTGACCATGGCACAGGTGTTATTTGTAAATGTTGTAGTTTCAAATCACTCTGCCACCGCTCCGTCAGAAAAGCTAAATCTGGTGTGAGACCACTACTCCTTGTTGGGCCCTGAATTACCTGAGTCAGGCCCACAGCTGCCATGGTCACCATGAACTCCCGAGCCACCCCAGAACCAGCCCCCAATGAAGGCAAATTGATGTCCCCCAGTACCATAAGTCCAAGGAACTCCAACGCCGACATTATGATGGCCTCGAGGAGCTCAGGCAGGGAATCTGCTACTCTGCAAGGGGGCAGGTACAGAAGTAGGATTCCCAACTGACCCTTAGGGCACAACCTGGTATCTGTGGAGCCGTGGTTTTCGCAACTCCCAATGCAAATACACCCATTGTGGTGGGGCAGGAGTACATCAGTCAATAGAAAGAAAAGCCAGGAGCAAATGGATATTTACATACAAATGCAGGCAAACAGAGAAATTCATTCTCTGGCAAGGAGGGAGGCAGAACAGAGATTACTGGAGATAGTATTCTGACTCTAAGAAAGGAAGATTACCCAGATGTGTGGTATATAAATGTGTATTGTGCCCTACTTATGCCAATGGATGAGTTACCACTAACTGCCCTCGAGGCTCATTGTAAAATGAATTTCAATGCAAGTTCAATTTCTGGTCTGTCCTCCACACCCTAAGGATATTCACAATTTACTTGCCAATTCATTCATTGGCAACACACGACCAGCGTTACTACTGCTGGTGAATGAAACAGATTTGACCTTCAAATCAAAATGCTACAGACTTCCTGCCTTCCTCCAGCATTCAGGCAGAAAACTGATTTTGCTTCTGGTCCAACATGGCAGTAAAACAGATGCAGAATAATAGTGGAAATGTAATTGGATGGTGCTCTCCAGTGTGGAATATGGCACTGGCTTCACTGTAGAACCACCTGCATTTGTGCAGATGGGAGCATCATGTCTCTACTGCAATGCTTTCAGAAGTTCTGAAAATCCTCTTCTGAAGCAGCTGTAGGCATCGTAGACTGGGCAAATTCAACAGCTTGGATTATCCTCAGTTCCCAGTTCCATGTTAGCAGTGAGATGCTGCTGTGAACGCCTCTCCCTTGTTTGTGTGACGTTTCTGTAGGGCAACAAAAATGCTTGTTCTTTTGCAGAACACCGAGACCAACATTAGGAAATCCAACATGAAGAATTGGAAGCGGGTGCTCAGCACAGATGATCTTCCACGAGGCACAGCGGCTCATCTGGCATGCTATGGGGTGGGATATAATTAGCACTCTTTGCTCTCTATTCTGTCTTAGACCAATTATGAAAGGCAGAGGCTTAACTGTAACAGATCTGGGATACATAAGCAAAAGCCAAAGATGTGTAACTCCCAGGTTTCCTGTTATCCTTGGCCTGTGAGTTGCCTAACACAGCCTGGTAGCAGCAAAGAAAAGCAATATTTGTTGCCACAATGATTCATGTGCATCCTAAAAGCCACCTATTAAGTAACTGAGAAGCTGAGAGAGGCATCAATTTCTCAAGGGTGCGGGGAACCACATTAGTTTTTTTTTTTAATGCAGCAAACCTTTGGGATTCACATTTTGCCCCACTCATCACCTGATGCTACCCATTTATAGTTTCTCTCCTTCACCAGGAAGCTGGGGGACATAGAATGAGGCTCGCCAAACAGTAGAAAGCATTGTGTGTACACTTGGGCATCCTTGGGGCAATGGCGTAGAGCTAGCCAATCCTTCTGATCAAGAAGCACTGCTTTGCAAACTTACTGATTTTTTTAAAGAATAATTTTTATTAAATTTTAAAATATAAACATACAAAATGCAAACTAAAGCAACATCACATTACATTATAAAGTAAAACACAAAACACAAATCAAAAGAAATAAGAAAAAGTTTTTCTCTGATATAAAGAGTATTTCCCATGTTAACAAACTTACTGTATTATATATTTATTGAATAATAAGTTTATTTATATATATATATATATATATATATATATATATATATATATATATATATATATATATATATATATATATATATATATATATATATATATATATATATATATATATATATATATATATATATATATATATATATATATATATATATATATATATATATATATATATATATATAATCTAATAATATCAACTACTCCCAGTATTTCAAAAAACGTAATAACAAAACAAAAATCATTAAAAAACCAGTGATATTTACAAAGCTTGTCCATGGCAAAAAAAAGCCCCATCCAGCTCCAATGATGGTAGATCCCGGGATAACACCAGGGCCCTGACCCACAGCCACTCAGTCTTGCCAGGGAAGACTGTTGTCCCCCATCCAGACCCTTACAGCCTCCAGACACCTGGATAGGACTTGAACTGCATCGCTTGGATCACCACGGGCAGAGATGTATAGCTGAGTATCATCTACATACTAATGATACCTCACCCCGTGGGAATGGATGATCTCACCCAACAGCTTCATGTAGATATTAAATAGGAGAGGTGAGAGCACCAAGCCCTGAGTCACCCCATATTGGAGTGGCCTAGGGCTGGACCTCTCGCTCTCCAACCACACTGACTGGGTCTGGCCCTTCAGAAATAAGGCAAACCAGGACCACACAGTGCCCTGGATCCCCAATCCTCGGAGTCGTTCCAGAAGGATACCATGGCCGATGGTGTCGAAGGCCGCCAGGAGGCCAAGAAGAGCTCTTGCCAGAGATCATCCATCAGCACGACCAATGCAGTCTCAGTACCACATCCCAAACTGAATCCTGACTGAAAAGGGTCCAGATAATTTATTGCTTTTGAACTGCTAGGTTGGCAGGTGATGAGACTGATGATGGGAGCTCACTCCATCAAGCAGCACTCAGGTCTTGAACTGCTGACCTGCCTACTTTCCGATCATCAAGATCAGCATCTTAACCACTAAGCCACCGTAGCCATTATACACCATCTTTAGGACCACATAAACTGATGAGTCCCAAATTCCTCCATCCAACATCACAGGAAGTAAATAAGAGTGAGTCTGCATTTCCCTCACTGAGTCATCACACCCTCAGATAAGCCATTTTAGAATTAAAATAAACATGTGGTTGCCTTCTTCCCACAAATGAATAATTGTGAGAGATGGCTACAACTGCTAATGGTTAGCCAAAATCTTGGAAGTCATTCAAAGATGACAACTAATAGATGAATTCAGCTGAAAGCAACTTTAGTTATCCTCACTGAACTGCTAGAATCTTTTCTGATAATGGAAAAAATGTGAACATTTTCCCTCTAGCACTACATTAACTTTGGTTTGGATCTATTGCCAATGGTGTATCATCCTGCCACTATATACTGTAATGTAGGACTGGGGAAACGATGGCCCTCAAAGCAACAATGAATGATAGATAGGATTAACAAGAATTATAGTCATAAAAAACATCTGGAGGGCAGTTCTTCAAAATATTACCCATTTAAACTACTGCCAGAAGAATCCTCAGTCAGCATGTGTGCTGTACCTCATAGACACGACTATAGCTAGAATTTTCCTGGGCTATGAACATGTAGAAAGCCATGCAAACAATGCTGTGAAGCAGCATTGTATCATGTAACTTGATGCATCAATTTTTAAAGAAGAATAAGAGGAAGTTTTTGCATCTTTTAAACAATCAGACAATCATCCTGTGTATTAATCAATTGCATTAATTAAAATGCTCTTTTAGGAGAGTACCACAAAATAGTTCAGAATCTAGAACTACCAGAAAATTCTGACATATTAGACCTGAATACCAACAGACTCTATTCAAGACATCCACTTTTATCCAGCACTACTATTGGAGGCAATGAAGAATTCAACCTGCAAGACGCATGGAGAAGAGATTGGTTAGAAAAAGCACCATACCAGTATCAGAATTTTCAATGCGTAACTGAAACACCAACCAGTTTTGATCAACCTCGCAAGATATGGACTAGCCTTAATAGAATCCATACAGGGCATGGTAGATGTGTGGCCTTTTTGCATAAATTGGGGAAACTACCATCACCAGCATGTGAGCATAGCATAGCAGAGCAGAGCAACAGACTGTGCAACATATTATACAGTACAACAATTTAGCCTTAGAGCAGTGATGGCAAACCTATGGTATGCGTGCCAGAGGTGGCACTCGAAGCCCTCTCTATACGGTCGCTCCAGCACAGAGTTCACCCCACCCCTCTGCCCAATGGAGAACTTCCTCCCTCCCCCAACACAGAGTTCACCCCGCCCCTCGACCAAGCAGCCCAATGAGAATGCTTCCTCCCTCCCCTGATGCCATGTTGGCACTTTGCAATAAATAAGTGGGTTTGGGGTTGCAGTTTGGGCACTCGGTCTCTAAAAGGTTCACCATCGCTGCCTTAGAGCATTTGTGGGCAACAGAGAAGATTTTTTAAAAGGCGACTCCTGGTGCAATCGAATACATAAATTGTTTAGATGTTTGTTTATAAATTAATATTTAGTTTTATATACGGTAGTTTATATATATTTTTCTTTCTTGGTATATATTGACTCAATGTGTACAAATGTCATACGCTAAATAAATTGCATTAATTGAATATGTGTATTCTTTTTTTTCTCAAAGGGAAAGAATGCTAATTTTACACAAAAGTAAAAGGTAACGGTAAAGGTTTCCCTTGCTCAAAAGCCAGTCATATCCGACTCTAGGGTTCAGTGCTCATCTCTGTTTCAAAGCCGAAGAGCCAGTCTGCTTCTGCAGAAGTTTCCGTGGTCATGTGGCAGGCATGACTAGACACCGGCGTGCATGGAACGCTGTTTCCTTCCCACTGAAGTGGTCCCTATTTTTCTACTTGCAATTTCTTGCTTTTGAATTGCTAGGTTGGCAGGAGCTGGGACAAAGACGGGAGCTCATTCCGTCCTGCAGTACTCGGGAATCGAACTGCTGGCCTTCCGCCTCCCAGTCAGCGTCTTAGCCACTGAGTCTCCTTTGAATTTGAACTTTCCTGGTCATGGTGACTTGCTCAGGCAAGATATCCTTTCTAAAGCAAAATGCAACAAGTAATTTAGTAAATATTCTTTATATCTCTAATGATGAGGGGACTTAAAAATAAGGAGGGGCTTGTAAACCTGATGCAGCTTTGGAAATGGGAAACAATTGTTTGTTTGTTTTACTACAACTCTCAATAGTTCAACAGGTCTCATATTGGTAGATGTTCCCACCTCTCATTTCCATTTCTATTTAATTTAGGGTCCAATATCATATCTTAAACCAGCTGTGATAATTCTGCCAAGGGGTCACCCTGAGCTGTCTACATCTTATGGAAGGCTTTCTTTATCCTCTGTCTACTGCCTTCCTCTCTCATCCCAATCAGACATTGAAGAAAAGGATATAGAAGAGTATCTAGATGTTATTACTTTTGAAATGATCACCATTGCCTGCCACTCTACTGTACAAAAAAATCTAGTCTGAGAAAATAACAAGATTCTTGTTGACTTGAGTCAGAAGAATATTAAAGCTCTGGCTTTCTCTTTAATAAATACTCAATTTATATTAAAATTACAGGGTGCATGCTCAATACTGGCAACTCTAATTATATCATAAATTTCTGTCTACAAAATCTTATTTGATTCAATCATAGGATATATAAGGCTTCAGTTATGAACCATTAAAGTGGTGTGGGCTTTAATTGCTTCTGGATACGATTCTAAAATATGACAACTTGTATTCCCTGATTCTTCCCAAAATTATGTCTGTAAGGATGTGAAACAAGCACTATTTTTATAATTAATTTTCCCAATGGGTATGTGGCAAGAGATTTGAAAGCAGCATAATTCAAAAGAATCATAAAATATGGACAAAATTTGATAAGTTAGCCTAGTTGAATTCAACTGGTTGGCATAGATTTTTAAAAGATATATTACTATAGCTGGAATTATTTTGATTAGCAAAGCAAGATGCACCTGGAGTAAGGGTTTGATAAGCCAACTCCTCCATAAATCCCACTTTTTCAATTGGCCTACTGAAATTGTAAATTATTATGATAAGCAACTGTAGTGTTGAACATTTTTACTTCTTCCTTCCCACTGGGTTGCCATGCTTCTTACATTTAAAAAAAATGCTTTCCCTTTTCCTTTTGAAATTTACAATAATTGTAGTGCTAGATCAGCCGAGATCAGCTGCTTTAATTCTTAACACTGCTAGATGCCTTCAGTACTGTATCAGTTGTTATTTTTTTAAAAAAAAAACTAGTGGATCAACAGTTGTATACAACAATAACACAAAAGAAATGCATAAGAGTTTGTTTTGGTAAATCCATGTCTCCTGAAACTATAGCTTTTCTCCTCATGTATCAGGGCAGGCAACAGGTGTGTGGGGATAAGTTGTAAAAAGAAGGTATAAATGGTATAAAGGACAAATAAATGAATTGGTGGGCTGCCTTTGACGTGTAGCTAAAATTGCTTATCAGCTAACATTTATACTTTAGAACTTGTAATCACTTGCCACCCATCCTAATTGGCTTGATCCCCCCACACACACACACACACACACACACACACACACACTGATTATTTATTGAAGAACTTTGCAGATCTATTGAACATTGTCCACAATGGCTGGAAGAAGCTATTTTATAAATTCATCACCTGCTCCCAAA
Source organism: Bradypodion pumilum (assembly GCA_035047305.1). Lineage (NCBI taxonomy): Eukaryota > Metazoa > Chordata > Lepidosauria > Squamata > Chamaeleonidae > Bradypodion > Bradypodion pumilum. The sequence continues at coordinate 330,254,041 of JAWDJD010000004.1, read as the reverse complement.
AGTCCTATCCAACTTCCCCTAGAGCTTGACAATCATGTCCGTGAAATGACATTATGTGCGTCCACATTGAAACTCAGGAAATAAAGTCATGTCAGTATCCCGGGCAGGCCTCGCTGAACTCTACACAGAAAGTTGTCAACACTTCAAAAAAGGCACAGTCATTTGCAAGTTGGATTTTGACTCAAGTGTGCATGAAGGAGAAACACACATCAGAAGAACGGTTTTAAAAAAAATGCTAGACAATATTTGCCAGAGGAAAAGTGACATATCCAAAAAAGTACTGGCAGGTTTAACTAGAAATGCTGAGAGCATGTCTATTTCTGAAGCAAAGGATAAGAAAGAAACTAAGTCTTGCTGTCCTCTGCATTTCAGATACAGTAGAACCCTGCATAACGGGGGGGGGGGACTCTGTTCCACGGAGCTCTTTGGTACGCAGATTTTTTTGTTATGCGAAGTGAATGGGAGATGCCCCGGAAAACGAACAAAAATGTTCATTATCCGGCAATCCCATTGACCGGGTATACCACAGTTACCAAAAAACCCGCATAACAAACAAATTTTTTCGTTATACGGGGTATCGCCATTGCCTAAAAAACACTTAATTGTGCGAATTTTTCATTATACAGTAATACCTCAGATAACAACAAAACTTGGTTCCACAAGTCGTGTCGTGTCCATTTTTTGTCATTGTCCAGTGCATACAAAATTTGGGAGAAATTGTCTTTTTTGTGTCCTTATCCGGTGCCTGCACCCAATATCGCTAAATAAAGCCACTTTCCCCCAAAGCTTTCCTCCCCCCGGAGGGCCGCAGGGTGGGTCTGCGCTCACCCTGTGGCCCTCTGGGGGGAGAACCAGCTGAGCATGCAGCTGTTTCTCTCCCCCCCAGAGGGCCACAGGGTGGGTCTGTGCTCACCCTACAGCCCTCCGAGGGGAGAACCAGCCAAGCATGTGGCTGCTTCTTCTCCCCCCCCAGAGGGCTGCAGGGTGGGTCTGCGCTCACATGCCCCCGTGGATTGGTACTCACCCACCACCACCGCCGTAACACATGCCCTTCTGCTTCCCAATGTGACCAGCTCCCAACCGGCAGCGGGGGTGAGGTAGAGCGGCGTGCACATGGATTAGCACTGTAAAACATGCCCTTCTGCTTCCGAGTGGGGTGGATCGGCGTGCACATGGCGCTGCTGTAAAACACGCCCTTCGCTTCCCCACTCTGAAGCATACCTGTCAACCGCGGCTCCGACGAATCCGGGACCTGCGCCAACCAGGTCTGCGCGGGTCGCGTTGTACGCATGCACGTGGAGGGCTACACCACTTGCGTAGCCTTCTGCGCATGTGTGGAAGGGAGCTACGGAAGTGTAGAGCCCCTCCACGCATGCGTGCAATGCGACCTGCGCAGGTGGGCTGTGCAGTGCCTCCTTTCCCGCGCTGCCAAATTATGGGGTTTTGGCAGCGCGGGTCGGGAAATGGCGCAAATCGGCGCCGAATTATGCGGTAATCCCAGCCAAATCGGGATGGTTGACAGGTATGCTCTGAAGTGGAAGAGCGTGTTTTACAGCGCTAAGTCAGAACAGACCCTCAGCTGTGTGGTCTGACTCCCCTTAAAGGAGATGCGTGCCGGCAGGCCCTTGTTGGGCCAATTCATCAGTTTGGTGAAACCAACACTGTGCTCCTGGATTCCTGGCCTTGATTCCCTGGATTCTGAATATTAGTGTGACCTTGACCACACGCTTGGATGACCCCTGCACTTAGGGTTACCATATTTCCCTCTCACAAAAACGGGACAGGAGTAAATGTTTCCCTTGCTCGAAAGCCAATCATATCTGACTCTAGGGTTCAGTGCTCATCTCTGTTTCAAAGCCAAAGAGTCAGCGCTGTCTGTTTCTGCAGACATTTCCGTGGTCATGTGTCAGGCATGACTAGACACTGGAGCGTATGGAATGCTGTTTACCTTCCCACCCAAGTGGTCCTTATTTATCTACTTGCCATTTCTTGCTTTCAAACTGCTAGGTTTGCAGGAGTTGGGACAAAGACGGGAGCTAATTTCCTCCTGTTTGTGTAATGATGCCACAAGAAAAGGCATGCGGGCCCCCCACTTCTTTCTTCCGTGTTCACTGCTGCTCACTACTGCCACCTACTGGTGGTTCCAATGGAAGTGCATGAAAATGTGGATATTTTTCTCTCCAAATCAAGTGGTTTTAAAACTGTGAATTTTCAATGTTTTTTATGGACCCGTGCAGGACAGTTATAAAATGTGAAGTTCACAGTTTTCCGTGGCTTATGGCAACTCTACCTGCACTTCTAGTATAACTTCACTGGCTCCTGACCTCCAGACTGGCAACAAAGACTCTGCTCTGCTCCTTTTGAAACCTGAAGTAAGGAGAAGCTCCCCTTCCCCCATTGTAGCTCTCACCAGCTATAGAGCTCTGCTGGTGCTGGGCTCTGACAGATGGAACAGGGAAGGGGCCACAACCCATCAGATGGGAATAGGAGATCTAGAATGTAAGACAGTTTTAACCAGCAAATGCCCATCCTTGAGTAAGCAAAGAATCCAGAGAGGGCTGGCCTGACAGAAGACCCAATTGAGGCACGGTTAATCCAGAAGCCTGTGAACCTTTTGGATGTTAAAGAGATGAGCACCACACCCTAGAATCAGATATAACTGGCTTTCAGGCAAGGATGACCTAGTAAGCTGTAGAAATGGCAAGTAATTATCAGTTGCTAAATAATCACCCCTGCTCCAGAAAACCAGCTCATTATAGGGAGAAATGGATCACTATTTCTAATTTATCTTTTGGTGTTTAATTACACCCAATTATTACACTGAGTAATAAATTGCTACTTCCAATTATGCCATGGATACAGTTGGAACAATTAGAAATGCAATTCGCCCTGTTGTTCACATCCCAGGCATGCTTAAATAACTGGACTTTGAAAATTATATGGAAGTACTATTATGTGCTAGCTCCTATGAATTTGAGTCAACACTGTATTGATGTTGTTTTTGATTTATCATTATATTGTGTTGTTATTGTTATTGTTTTTTTCTTTCTGTATGTCTGTCAAAAATTCAATAAAAAAATTTTTTTTTAAAAAAAAGAAAATTATATGGTACAATTGATATTAAACAATGCTGGAGTATTTGAAAAACGCCTACCTTCAAACTTCGGTGTGGGGGGGCTTTCTACAGTAGTAAATAACTTTATTACTTAGGTTATTTTTTTTCCAAAGTACAGTATCTGCACTGGCTTTTCTGGACAGACATCTCTGTATGTCCACCTACTGTGGGTGAAGAGCTGTGGCATGTAATTTAATTTAATTTAATTTAATTTAATTTAATTTAATTTAATTTAATTTAATTTAATTTAATTTAATTTAATTTAATTTAATTTAATTTAATTTAATTTAATTTAATTTAATTTAATTTAATTTAATTTAATTTAATTTAATTTAATTTAATTTTTATGCCGCCCACTCAGGCGAACCCGGCTCAGGGCAGCATAAAGATTGCCCTTGCTCGGAAGTCAGTCGTATCCAACTCTCAAGTTCAGTGCTCATCCCTGTTTATAGCCAAGGAGCCAGAGCGGTCTGCATTTGCAGACATTTCAGTGGACATGTGGCAGCCATGCTTCAACACCTAAGTGCACAGAACGCTGTTTACCTTCCCACTGAAGTGGTACCTATTTATGTACTTGCAAGTAGATAAATGTTAAGTTGGGAAACAGTTCCATAAAACGTTTTCAAGCCTGTGAGATTGTAATGCTCCAGGATAAGAGCAAGAGAAGAAGCTCCATTTTTATTTCTTCAAAGTCTCTATAATTTACAGAAATTCTCTCTATGCAAAACAAGTGTTCTTTCCCATTGAGACACCAAGAGATTTTGGGGCCAAACCCTCAAACTAGCGAGAGTGGGAAATGTTTTGCAGAAGTTGTTTATTATTTTTTGTAGGGTGTATTAATGTGCTGAGCTTTTAGACCCTTTTTTTGTTAGGACAAAAACATTTCTGTTCATTGTGTCAGACAGATGGGGGGAAAGTACAATACATCTGTTCCCTTTATCTTAGTTGCAAAAGCAAAATAAGAAGTCTCTCAAGCAAATGATGGTTGCAAGAAGGTATTAGACTGTATTACCAACTTTCTGAATAAACCACTGGAACCGTTTGTCGAAACCCTTTCGATATAGGATTTTTCAAAAGTTTTCTTCAGGGATCTAAATGATAATTTAAATATAATTACTAATCCATCATATAAAATACAATATACATATATAAATATATACATGATCTTGGATAGACAAATTATACATACCTATAGTGTTGAAATCAATTTGTAAAGTTTTTAAAGTATCTTAATTATATCGCGTCCTAGACCTCACTTGTTTGTTCTTTTGGTGTCGACGGACGTTACTCAATCTAACTCAGATAACATTTTTAAAGAGAACTTTTTGCACAGCTGATTAATTATAAGAAACAAGTGTAATCAATTTCTTGATTTAGCCCATATGGGTGCAATGTATTGAACCGGTGAATGAAGAAACTCTCCCTCTGTCTTAAAGCAATATCCATGTTAATATGATGATAAGGTTGCTGTTTGATACATTCAAGCACTACAAATCTAAAATCTTGGTCATTATGATTCGCTTCAATGAAGTGGTTGACTAATGGTGCAGACAGATTCTGTTTACGGATTTTGGACCTATGTTCCCCCACCCTGGTTTTAAGTTTCCGGGAAGTTACCCCCACATAACCCAATCCACAGGAACAGGTTAGTAGGTAGATACAACCCGAGCTATTACAATTCGAAAAGTGATTTAAATGTAAAATGTAGTTGCTGCTGCGGATCGAGACCACTTTGGTCTGCCAAGCTAAAGAGCAATGCGTGCATTGTCCACATCTAAAATGTCCTGTTATTAATGGTTGCTTAGGTAAAGAGCGAACAACATGGTCTGTTCTGCTTACTATTTGCTGAATAGATTTCGATTTCCTCAAGCCTATCCGAGATGGAGAGGAGCAACCTGGTAAATGGTTAACAATGTGCCAATGTTTGTTGATAATGTTCTGTATTTGACTTGACAATGGTGAAAAAACAAAAGAACAGTGTAGTCTGTTCTCTGGTATCCTAACAGTGTCTCGAAGCAATCTGTCCCTTGGTATTGCCCTAGCTCTCATTAGGTTGTCTTTAATGATCTTATCTGGATAACCTTTGTGTTGTAAGTAAGAGGTGATATTATTACTAGCCCTTTCAAAGTCATACTCAATAGAGGAGTTCCTTTTGGCTCTTAAAAATAATCCATAGGGCAAATTATATTTCAGGTGATATGGATGGAATGATTTAAAGTCCAAGTAGGCATTTCTGTCCGTCTTCTTTCTATATAATCTGACCCTCACTTGCCGCTCTATTGAAATGTACGTACTAACATCTAAAAATGGAATTGAGACTGCCCCAAAGTTATAGGTAAATTTAAGGTTCATGTTTAGAGTGTTGACCCAACCCACAAATTGAGGCTCAATGCCCAGATCATTGACAATAAAGAAAAGATCATCTAAGAAACATTTATAAAAAATAATATGTTGAAAGAAAGGATTGTTCTCTTCTTTTAAAAGAAATTCTTCTTCAAACTTGATCATATATAGGTTGGCCAGAGAGGGCGCTACTGAGCTCCCCATGGCCACTCCTTTAATCTGTAAATAAATTGTTTTGCCATATCTAAAAAAATTATGGTCTAAAACTAAATCTAGAAGTCCCAATAAAAAATGCGTGGGGGGGTGCAGCTCATTACGTGTTTCCAAAAACTCATATACTATTTCTTTAATGCCGTCCAAAGGCACGTTGGTGTAAAGCGCCTGGACGTCCATAGTAATAAAGCCCCCACCCCTGGGCACCTGCAAGCCTTCTACTTGTGTGATAAAATCTGTCGTGTTTTTAATATATGAGGCAGTGTTCATTGTAAATGGACTAAGATGGTAATCCAAAAAACGTGATGTGGATTCAAGAGCAGATCCAATCGAGGAGTCAATAGGTCTTCTTGGCGTAATGCCATCATCAGGACGGTCTTTATGAATTTTGGGGAGTAGGTGGAATACAGGCATTTTTGGATTATCATTATACAAAAAGTTCTGAGTAGATTCAGATATGTAACCCATAGCCACCCCTTCAAACAAACTATCTCTAAGGAGACTTAAAGTTCTGTTTGTGGGATCATGATCTAATACTTTATAAAATTCCTTATTTGATAGTTGTTTCCGGGCTTCACTTTCGTATTCTCTAATATCCATAATCTGCTTTCTTGACAATAATATCAGGATCCATTGCTAGCTGCTCTAGCAGCTTCATATCATTAAGGGAAAGATTGTAACCCCATTTTTTCTTTAGTTTTTCACTCTTCTCCAGGTCCCGCAGCACAAGCCTATAGAAAAACTCAATTGATGGATCATTGGGTGGAGGGGAAAAACTGGATTTAGGTCTAAATCTGTCTGAATGGTCCGATTCCTTACCTTGAAAGAAACTTTTGAGTCTGAGTAACCGTATTGATTTAAACATATCTATCCTGGTAGTAAAAGGGTTATACTTAGGTGTAGGTACAAACCCAAATCCCAAAGAGAGTAACTCAATTGTCCTTGCTGGAAACAACTTACTGGAAAGATTGAAGACTAAGTCTTCCGCTTGCGTGAGGCTTTTCTTTGAAAAAAATTAGTGCGTGGTTGTTGTCCAGTGGAAGCCGATGAAGATGCTAACCGTGTAAGAGGTGCTCTGCGAGTAGGCGCCGAGGTGGCCTCATCATTGGAGGTCGATGGGAACTCTGTATCGGAGGACTCTCCATCCGTGGAAACTAAAGGGTCTTGCCAGGACACCCTTCGCCCTTTATTAACGAATTTCCTCCCTTGGAAACGCCATCTGTAAACGCGTGCTGTAGTGTAGTCTCTTATGTCTCTCTCAAATTTTTTATTTTTAAATTCAATAAGAGATTCCTGGAAAGTATCCAGTTTAGACTTCAATGTATCAAAGTCCGGTGGTGACCTGGTGGAGTTAGAAACTACAGCCGATTTAAGGGTTTCTATCTCTTCAGTTAAAGATTCCACTTGTTTGTTAGAATAATCTATGATTAATAAAATTAAATCAAAGGAGCACTTGTCCATAATGGCCGCCCATTTGTCACAGAAGTTTTTATCGTCATTGAATAATGTCGGTCCCTTCTGGATTCGCAACCCTCGAGGAATACGGGCCATTTTGAATCAGAAAGAGGTTGAACTAGGTTGAACAACTGAACCACTCAAACAGAATAGACCAGGGATTCTCAACCTGCAGCCCATGGGCCAGATGCGGCCCATGGTGCCATTTCATGTCCCCCACCACCACCACCACCACCACCACCACCACCACACCAGGAACTGCCATGGAAATATGGGCAAAATGGCCATCCAGCGCCGAAAGCTGTCTGACGGAGTATGACACGCCCCCCAGCTTTAAAAGGTTGAGAACTCCTGGAAGAGACAGACAGAATGAACCACACATCTGTCACACACACATATAGAGCTCAGCATATATTCAGAGTGGAAAGCAGTTAGTTACTTTAGGAAGGAAAAAACATTTAGTCTGCTGGTTGGTTGTTTAGATTCAAAACCAGGCAATGACTATGTTTGTTATAAATGCTGGCCCTTCCCATCTCCTAATAGTATGCAAAACAAATGCAAAGCATGTTGGGGTTGTCTGCTTTGCATTCGTTTCGCATACTATCAAGATAGAGCTTTCTAGCAGCTCCTTAGCAATGGGACTCCTTCTCAATGTCTATTTCACTTTCAATAGGCAGTCAAAAATGGTGTATATTCTGAAAAACTAAATAGGGTAGCTATTTTTATGATGCATAGAGGAATTGGGAGCCTAATACTTGTCCCCTCTTGTTTGCAAAGTATGAGGTAGGAAATAACAACCCAGAAATGTGGAGAGGTCAGCTCTGTCTCATAACTTCTTGCTTCTTCATTTTTTTTGCAGACAAACTAGCATTTTGCATGATAAAATCACTCTAGAAACATTTAGAGTAGAAAAAAGTATCTTTACTTGCAGTTACTATCTGTAGTTGCAGTCAGGGGGGAGCAGAGTCTCCAGCATGTGGAAGACCCTCTATGCTTGGTGAAAGAAGGGAATTATTTACAAAACAACGGAAGCAAACTACAAACAGGGCAAGGAGGTGGGCTTGTCTGAAATGCCAGAGGTGGAAAAATAACTTTACCTGCCTCTAGCAAAAGACTATCACATTAGGCTCTAAATTCCCCACCCACTAATACCCAGTGTTACTACATGCAAGATTGTTATTATCCCAACATAATTATCAAGGAAAAAATGTGATGTAAAATTCCATGCATTGTAAATGTCCCGATACAGATCATATGTACAGAAATGCCTCCATGTAAGAGATTGTCAGCCAAACCTATAATGTTATTGCCTTAATCTCTGACTGCTGTGTAGCAGAGATAGAACCTAAACAGCTAGCTTCAGATGCAGAACATGAGCCCCTGCCTTCCAGAAAGGTCTTACATAATCTGCTGGAATGCTCAGCAATTTGCTTAAGGAATTGGCCGTGAAATACCACTGCACTGATAATCACTGGCTATCCTGGGGGTTGCTAATGGTTGCAAAAGGCGATTCAAGAAGCACAAGAGAGCAATGAATTGATCTGTGTTACTATTTTTCCCCTGCTATAGATAGGAATTGAAAGAAGAAAAGGCAATGCTGAGATGCTTTGGGCAACATAGAAGACTTTTAGCATGGCACAATGAGTGCCTACCCTTGTAATATATGGGATATTGCTGGGGTGGGGGAGTGGGGAATCCTTATATTTAAACAGAAATGTGTGTGTTTGTGAGTAACATTGGATGAATCTTTTATAACTGGAAGAGAAAGTAAAGGTGATGGGATTGATTTTAATGATTAGCAGAACAATCCTAGCACTTAATCCTAGCACAGACTTCTCTTGACACTTAGGAGTGATAAGAAGATGGCATACTGCCTGAATATTTTGGGTGAAATGCCAATAGATGTTTTTGCCTGAAGATTTATTGTGACTAATTATGGGGGGAGGGGGGGTTAGTTGTAACTAGTTGTCTCCAAGCTGTACCCAAAGCAAAACAACAGCCACAAATTTAGATGATTATTTATCTAAAAAATCATGGGCATGTTTATCAGTGACAACTGGTCATAAAGAACCTCATTGTCCCATTGGAAGGTCTTTGCAGGTGCACCCCCCAAAGAAAGACTCAGACACCGGTATATGGATAAAGGCATTGGGCCACTTTTATTGAATAATGCCCTAGTCCGAATTATAACTTTCAATTGGTGTAATCATCCAATTGTAATTCTTTAAGGCAAGCAGGGCGCAGTAACATGGTAAGGTTCCTCCCAAAATGCCAATGGCAATTGGCTACATGTAACTATTTGTATCAATGTGTTTGTTAACACAAACAAATTGTTGACCGGAGTCAATAAACTATCTACTGACCCCACCCTATGACGTGTATCCGTTAAATATCAAGGTGATGCAGGCTGTGAAGCTCCTGCCATCACCCCTTGCCTGGTTCGCCCTTGACCGGCCAAACCTATTTCCCCTGTACCTGTCTACGTGTTGGCCAGTCAATTGCGAACCTGCCGGATACCTATGGGTCATAAATCTTTACCTTACCAGTGCTACCCGGAAAAAGTGACCAAAGTCAACTTACCCCTTTTCTCAAACACTAGCAACAGTGTGGGATGGGCGAAAAAGCAAGAACCAAAGAGCCAATTGTAGGTTCAAGCCAAAAATTCCCACCCGGCCCCGAAGTGACCAAAAAATCACACTGTTCACTAGGGAGGGGGTGGAGAGGAAAACTTCTCCGCTCCATCGCATTTCTAAAATGGCAGCTCGGCTGCCTCGTGGCCACCCCTTTTATAGAGGCGTGGCCATGCCCCCTAACTCACCCAGATGTCTGAGTCCGGGGGAGGCTGCAAAGAGCGCGGTGGCCATTTTGGCGCCACGCTTTCATTGCAGGCGCACCCCCCAAAGAAAGAATCAGACACCGGTATATGGATAAAGGCATCGGGCCACTTTTATTGAATAATGCCCTAGTCCGAATTATAACTTTCAATTGGTGTAATCATCCAATTGTAATTCTTTAAGGCAAGCAGGCCGCAGTAACACTGGTAAGGTTCCTCCCAAAATGCCAATGGCAATTGGCTACATGTAACTATTTGTATCAATTTGTTTGTTAACACAAACAAATTGTTGACTGGAGTCAATATACTATCTACTGACCCCACCCTATGACGTGTATCCGTTAAATATCAAGGTGATGCAGGCTGTGAAGCTCCTGCCATCACCCCTTGCCTGGTTCGCCCTTGACCGGCCAAACCTATTTCCCCTGTACCTGTCTACGTGTTGGCCAGTCAATTGCGAACCTGCCGGATACCTATGGGTCATAAATCTTTACCTTACCAGTGCTACCCGCCACATGGGGAGGCGTCCATGATGACTCACCGCCCCCCCCCCAGACCGTCAGCTCGGTCAACAGGCCTGCTTGCACCTCATCCAAAAGCGGTACATACCTCTAGCCCCATATGGGTGGACCCCATATCCTGCCTACAGGTCAAAATTTCCGTAAGCCTATCCTCAGATATCTAATGGCTATCCCCCAAGCCATTCTCAGCAAGGAGCCGGGCAACAGCCCTGTCCACTGACCGACCGGACGGTCCGAACTGCGGAGATCCACGTCTCCTCTAAATTGGTGTCTCGGCATGATGTTAGACCATAGCGACCATGTGTAAGCCATAAATGATATAAAACGCCAGGTCACTGCACCTCGACAGTTTAAGTAAAGGTCAGTGATCCATGTGAGATCATTGCCGCCGAGGTGCAGAATAAGAACATCAGGCGGTCCAACATCCCTGATGGACATCAGGAATGGCAACAGTTCCCACCCGTTCATGCCGCACATACATACCACCGCATACGTGCGGATGCACGCAGCCCGAGCTGGGGTCCACATCTGTTGCCACAGCATATACTGCCGCCCAGTGTACATAGCTGCGGCCCACCAGCCCCACTGCCACCGGTGTGCGGAGACACACAGGATCTGTAAAAGAGGAGAAGGGGTTAAGGACATAACTAGGTACTCATACGTGAGGGGACGTACATATAGAAAAATTATGTGCAGACCCCCACGTGCCCACCTATATCCGCCTCCGAGCACCCCAAACGCAGCTGCGGTCAATGCGACGCCTATTCTAAGTAAACGGGTGCCATAACGGGCCCCACACTGGGAAGCGCGGTACCGGTCACCCTTTGGAACTTAAATTTGGTAAGTGTAGACCCATCCTGGTGGCAGAAAAACAGGCTAGGGTGCACAGCAGGCACTGCCAATCGCATGTAGGGCACCAACCGGAACGATGTCAGCAAATGTACATCATGGCAGTATACACCACTGCCCACTCCATGCTGATCGGCCTTCGAGGGATGAATCCCCAACTGAGCCCACTCTTGGTTGATATAGACATCTTCGAGTTCCAGTGCCCTACAAAACACGTCCCCCTTTGACCATGGGACCAGCTCACTGAGTCATCGAGCTCCAGAAAAAGGCTACATCGGTAGCTGCATGAAAAGAGACTCCTCCTACCTACTGTGAGATAGTCTATGCCAACCTCGTGCAAGGTGGGTCAGAATATCTGTGAGAATAGGGCGACGTGTGTCAGGCGGCAGCCACGTACACATGTCCACCCCCCTAATACATGGCTTATTCAGAAGACCCTAGCATAGTCAGGAAAGCCCTGTGCTTTGGCCATGAGTATCAATGCTCAAAGCCTAGTGGCTATGGTGCGTGGAGCCAACCCCAGATCATAGGGCAGACTATACAATCTAAAACCCAGTCGACCAATGTTGGCCGCATATTGGGCAATTGCCTTTACCAACAAAAAGGCTCTAAAGTGAATGATTGGATGCCGATGCGCAGTGCGCGTGCGAGTTACCAATACATGCAATTCGCCCGGTTCACGTCTCCTAGCCAAATGACCATACCACAGCCAGGAGTGGAGAGGGTAGCCACAAGCGTCCGTAGCCCAGCCGTGGAACCGGGCGATCTGCAGGCGGGGGAAAGCATAAGCAATATCGTTATAAATGACTGGCACATGTTTAGCCCAAAGAAGCGCCTTAAAGCGCATGAACCCCAGAACAATATGCAAGCTGAGGCCATGACTCAGGTGATTTAGACGTTCGGGCATTGACAATGTGCACCACCGCAGCATTACCATGCCAAAAGTGAAGCACAGAATCAGGCCACCTGTCCCCCAGAGCTTAAAGGGTACCCAGAATTGAGAAGATATGTTAGAAACATAAGATCGCATAAATGATCCGTGCCCTGACATCCCTGGGGCCAATGACCATAGACCCTTGTCCTGAATTAAATCCCCCCACCCGGGGAGCCGGAGGCATCCGAATGTACTTGTAACTGGGATTGAGAAGATATGTTAGAAACATAAGATCGCGTAAACGATCCGTGCCCTGACATCCCTGGGGCCAATGACCATAGACCCCTGTCCTTAATTAAATCCCCTCACCCGGGGAGCCGGAGGCATCTGACTGTACTTGTAACTGGGGCTGACTAGAAGCTCAGACCTCCCGATGCGACAGCATGGAAGTCCTGCGGTAATGTGAGCCAAACCAACAGGTCCACTCGTAAACCCCTAATCAGCTGTACCCCGCAGCTTCGTTTAACGAGACCCGCCCTAGCGTGACCCAGGCACTAGGCGAAAGCACTGCCTGGTATTACCACTCTGCAGGTGAAGTTGCTGCGGCCCTGCATCACATGTGACTCTCGTAGAGGCACCTTCCACTTGGCAACATTGCCACCTTGCAGCAGGGGCCGCTCACACTGACCGACAATTCAGTCACCTGAATTGCACGTCATTCAAAAGTGAGGTGCCTCGACTTGTTGACCGGTGAACCCCATCTCCAGAATACAGGCCAAATTCCTGTAACCCTATCCCCAGACTACAAATGGCTGTCCCCAGGCCATTCTAGATAAAGAACCAGGCAGCAGCCCTGTTCACTGACCGTCGGGCACGGTCCAAACGCTGGGACAAAGTGTCACCCATGATATTGCATCGGCATGATATATGACCATAGCAATCGTGTAGACGGCCATAAATGGCAAAGAAACACCAGGTCCCTGCACTCGGAAGTCTTTAAGTCCGGGCCAGCAATCCGGTAAGATCACCGCCTCCGAAGTGCAGCATTAAAACATGTGGCGGCCCAGCATCCCTAATGGACATCAGGAATGTCAACAGTTTCCGCCACCTCTATGCCATGCACCCATACCACTGCATACACGCGGTTATGCGTCGTCCAAGATGGGGTCCCCATTCTAACAAAGCGGCATACTGCGCCGCCCCAGTGCACAGAGTTGTGTCCCACCAGCCACACTACCACCAGTGTGTGGGAACACACTGTGTCTGTAAAATAAGGAGGGAGAATAGAGGGCAGACAAGGCACTCATTCAGTGCAGGGACGAATGGACAGAGGAAATTGGGCAAATCCACACCTGCCCCTGCAACATATGTCAGGCTCTGGCACCCAAATGGAGCCGCAGCTGATGCGGCACCCAACCAGGAGGAATGGGTATCAATTTCAGTTCAGTCAGGGTAGACCCGGCTCGGTGGCAGATGACAGGCCGGGAAGCGAACCAAGGGCTGGCACAAATACCTGTGGGGGAGCGACCAGACATATGGCAGCGCCAGGCTAGTAGCCTCTCCCGGCTGATCGGCCCCTGAGGAGCGAAGCCTCACCAAAGCCCACTCCTGATCGCACAACCCGTGATCTAGCGCCAGTGCCCTGCAAAACATGTCACCCCGTTAAAGGTAGTAGCAGCTAACTCAATCTGGGAGCTCCAGATCAAGGTACAAGTGGTTGCCCAAAAGTAGACTCTCCGCACGCAGCATAAGCGTTGCCGTGTAAGAGTCACATACAGTAACCACACTCGCTAACAGGGGTCGTCGCTGGCCTCATAGGGGAAGGGGCCGCCCTAAGCCTAAGGTCTTGACGTATGCTAACCATGACGGGCCAGGGAAAACAACCATGGCCCTGCCATCATTGTCCCAGCACTGCACCATTGGACTGGCCAAATGAGGACGGGCCCTCATACATCCTGCCATGGATGCCGAATAGGCCGGCAACCAATCAGCCCCATGGGGGGGGCAGGTTGCGGCGACGGGGCAACACCTTGACCCTGTCATCCTACCCCTGATCCCCTAATCAGTGTGTTCACAATGCAGGAGGGAGAAAACGTGAATATATTCCCCAGACCACAGTGCACAGCTAATAGCCCAGTACAAGAGGGCACCAGGGGCATAGAGCAAGCGGCCAACAGCAGAACCACCATTGGCACTGATTGTAGTGATAAACACATAACCGGCCCTATGGGCCCAGGGGAAGTAAATAAAGGCATAGGGGCGGTAACCCCAATAAGAACCAGAGTGTAATTGTCTTGCTGCAACTATGGCCACTACACACACACCCCAGCGTGACAAGCTAGTGTCAGAGGTGTGCTAACTTGACCAGGATACTCACTCGGTGCACCCCCACAAGCCGCCCCCACTGGGGGTTCCGGCCCGTGGCGGGCGTCGGAGTCCACGATGTCCCTCTCGCTCCGTGTTCCCGTGCGTCCTGGGCCGGATGGGGAGCTGCGAGGCGCCAGCCTACGCTGGCCTGAGGCCTCTGGCAGCTCAACCCTGTTGGCGGCCCACTGCGTAGCCATGGCCGGCACGTGGACCAGAGATGCCTCCATTGCCGAAGTGGAGGCAAGGGAACATCCGCAACACCTAACCCACCAAGACGAGGGGGCCAATAAGCAGCAGGGGTAAGAACCCCAGCGGGGCAGGCCTGTGCCACCCCCCGCCCGAGCCCACAGCCTGGGCTCGTGGGACCTGCGGGGTTGCCATCCGAGCCCTCTGGCCCGGTGGAACTCCCACAAAATAAAGGGGTGGGCAAAGCCCACCACATTGAAGCGTTCTGTTCTGCAGTGCTCAGAATCGAACCGCTGACTTTCAGCCTCTCAGTCAGCCTCTTAGCCACCTGGCAGTCCGGAACGAAATCAAGCCTCTTGCAAAGAGGCAAGCAAAGTTCTATGAAGGGTAGGGAAAGCCCTTCCCCTCAGCCGCGGCTTGACCGCCGGAGACCTCCTGAAGGATCCCTGGCCAGGGATCGGATCCTGAGCCCTGAGTACCGCAGTAGCGAAGAGTGAAGAAACTCCGCTCTAAGCCAAGGTACAAAGGGCAAAACTCTAACCAAAAAACGTGACGGAGAAAACTTCTCTGCTCCGTCGCATTTCTAAAATGGCAGCTCGCTGCCTCGTGGCCACCCCTTTTATAAAGGCGTGGCCACGCCCCCTAACTCACCCGGATGTCTGAGTCTGGGTGGGGGGGCTGCAAAGAGCGCGGCGGCCATTTTGGCACCACGCTTTCATTCTCTCAGTACTTTGTCATAAGTACCTTTAATGGGGGAAAGGCTCCTCTTAGGCAGTGGACTAAAATAGTCCCCATGAATTTGAGGTTCTTCTTCAAGTGCCGCATCTGTTCTGAATATTGGCTATCATCATGGCAATAGTCTTCCTTTTCTTAACTCCTCAGAATAGTTCTTCCATGGACATTCCACACCAATCTCTCAGGTTCTTCAGCCACAAGATCCACCTACATCCAGGGCCTCTCTTCCCAAGGATCTTCACTTGTATAATGAGTTGGAGTATTCTACATTTCATGTCTGTTAGGATGTAAGTGCTCACCTAAGTGGTTGGTTAGGATAATATGTATACTGTACTTGCAAAACTGCTGTTGCTTTAAAGAGCACAAATTGTATTACAGAACAGGTTCATTGTGTTGTGTCATCAGCCTGTAAGTACTGTGGATAAAAGAAGGGTTGCAATCACAGTCACTTCAGCTTTTATGCTCAACTGTTGCCTGATGGTCAAGACTGCTGCATGATGTCCAGGACTGCTGTGCACTTGACTACAGGATGATATCCACGACTGCTCTGCACTCAACTGCTACCGGATGTCCAAGACTGCTTTGTGCTTTGCAACTGCTCGACGTCCTTGGACTACTTGGAGCTCAACTACTGCCTGAGCTTGGCTACAGCTTATAGCTTGCTGCTTACAGCTATGCAAACTACTTTTGCTGTTTTGTATTTGGACGATTGTTCTCCACAAACATTATAGACTGTTTGCTTTTGAACCCTATCTCTGCTATTGCTGTGCTTGCTTTGAACAGCCTTAGAACATTTGCTTTTGTCTTTTACTTTGCCACAGGTAAACTACTGTTTTTCACTGTACTTCACTACTGTTTTTCCTGATGCCCTCGCAACATGAGGGTCACTCTTCAACCTAACACTATCTTAACAATGTCGTTCCTCGTGATCTTCTTCTTTTGTGTCCCAATCATGTGATGATTTAGTCTGTCCCTCCTTGATAAGCAAGACAGGAGCAAAGATAAAATAAATAACACTAAAAATTATCACATTGAATGTTTGTTCTTGTCATAAAGCTCATCCTGGTTCTTAGCCGGCGGACTTGAAGCTCATATCCATTCAGAGGATGTCGAGGGTCATTCTCTTGCTTAGTTCTCTTGGCATCCTCTGCTATTTCGTTCACAGTCTTAAATAGAGCAATACCAACAAGAGGGTATATTTTCTCAACTGCTGTAGGTATGAGGCATTCTGTCACTATAATAATAATAATAATAATAATAATAATAATAATAATAATAATAATAATAATAATAATAATAATAATAATAATAATAATAATAATAATAATAATAATAATAAAGTTTAATTTCTATCCCGCTTTCCTGACACAAGTGCCACTCAAAGCGGCTCACAACATATACAAATACAATAAACAGAGCAAAATATACAATAAGCCATAAAAGACAATACATAATTAATGCAATCAAAACATCAGAATAAGCAAAAATACAATACAAAATATAAGTAATTAAGCAATACCACAATGAAAAATTACACAGAAAAATCAACCTCAACCACGCAGCAGCCACAAAGGCACCCTATAGTTCAAAGTCTGTGAGGCAGCTGCGTCGGCGGCAATGGCTGCCACCTGTCTCTCCCCAGTGGGGCCGATGGCATGGGCTCCCGGGGTGGGACAGGGAGCTGCTCAAAGCGGCTGGCATCATCGTCCCTTCCCTGCCTCCCATTCCCGGGCCGAATAGCGAGGGCCCCGGGAAGAGGCAACGCGGCGGCGATGGCGGGGCTCCGGCGGTGTCTCCTTTTGAGCCCTCTCCGCAGGCAGGGCTCGGAGGGCGGGGAGACGCACCTGCCTCCCATTCCCGGGCCGAATAGCGAGGGCCCCGGGAAGAGGCAACGCGGCGGCAATGGCGGGGCTCCGGCGGCGTCTCCTTTTGAGCCCTCTCTGCAGGCAGGGCTCGGAGGGCGGAGAGACGCACCTGCCTCCCATTCCCGGGCCGAATAGCGAGGGCCCCGGGAAGAGGCAACGTGGCGGCGATGGCGGGGCTCCGGCGGCGTCTCCTTTTGAGCCCTCTCCGCAGGCAGGGCTCGGAGGGCGGGGAGATGCACCTGCCTCCCATTCCCGGGCCGAATAGCGAGGGCCCCGGGAAGAGGCAACGCGGCGGCGATGGCGGGGCTCCGGCGTCGTCTCCTTTTGAGCCCTCTCCGCAGGCAGGGCTCGGAGGGCGGGGAGACGCACTATACGCATTGCTTCATTTACAGCGATGTCAACTTGTTTTGTGTATGTAGATGTACTCCATACTGGAGCAGCATACTCTGCTGTAGACACTCAGGGCTAAAGCTGATGTCCACAGTGTTCCTGATGATATGCCCAAGGTATTGGGACTTTCTTTGTTTAATGGTCTTAAAGAGTTCTTGTTCTTTATCCATCCAGTACAACACTTCAACATTAGTCATATGGTCAACCCATGATATCCGTAGCAGCCATCAGTAGATCCACAATTCAAAAGCTTCATTTTTTTTTTCAGATGCTTAAGTCAATGTCCAAGCTTCCACTCTATATAGCAACACTGGGAATATGTAACATCTCACTATTAGGATCTTCACCGTGAGGGTTAGATCTCTACTGCATAACAAATGTTGCATTTTTATGAATATGAATCTTGCCTTTTCGATTCACATTTTAATTTTAATTTGCAGTTGCAAGCCTTGGATGCAGCAGCAATTTTTCTCGCATTCTAAATTCTTATATACTGCCAGTCAATTTCACAGAACAACCCCAAGATTTTAATCTATATGGAGGATGGACACTTTTCTTTGTCCACAAATTGAATAGAATATAGAACAAGCAAAAAGACTTAAAATGCCCCAAACTGTTTTGGTTTAATAGGATATGAGAGCCATAGATCATATCTTCCAGACTTATATGAGATTTTTAATGGCTCTAAATGGAAAAGGACAGTTTGAGTGGTAATCTAATCTTTCTCTGGTTTTATTGAAATATTACACCATAATTCCATCTACCTCTAGTTCAACCAGTTGAAATAATGTTAATTTCTAATGCAGCGCTGCATGTGCTGTAAATAATATAGTTCCAAATGATTAAAATGTCAACACACTGGTGTGTTCCATAATGGGAAAGCACCAGGCTGAAGGTTGGAGAAAACTAATAATGTTGAAGGTTATATAATTGCTTGATTGTGGGAATAAAATCTATTAAAGTCTTTTTTTATTGTGCACATCATATCTGTTGAGCATCTAATAGTCTGAGGAGATGTCATGGGATTTCCAAAATTGTCTTATGACTAGAGTGGGCAATCACCAGAGGATGAAGAACAGACACATCTTTCCCTGAACTTTAGAGCTTAACTTGCCCGTGTAAACACCACCATCTAGATTTTTTTTTCTAGGAACAAAATCTAGGAATCTTTTAACATTTAAAAAAAACCACTCTGGTGGCACTTTTCTTTTTTTTTAATTTCTTTTTTGTTTATGTGTGTGTGTGAATACTGGGGATTGCTGCATGGCTCTCAAAGTGTGTCAACATTTTATTCATGTCCTTTACGTAAAGGCCGCCCTTGTTCGAAAGCCAGTCATATCCGACTCTAGGGTTCAGTGTTCATCTCTGTTTATAGCCCAAAAGCCAGCGCTGTCTGCCTCTGCAGACATTTGCAGATGTTTCCGTAGACATGTGGCAGGCATGACTAGACACTGGAGTGCACAGAACACAGTGTACCTTACCACCAAAGTGGTACCGGTTTATCTATTTGCAATTTCTTGCTTTCAAACTGCTAGACAGGGCCGTAGCCAGAGGGGAGCCAGGGTGGGCTTGACCCACCCTGAGTTAGCAGTTTGCCCACCCTGGCAAAGCATGGTTTCCGATAGGAATGCACTGAAAAGAGACTTTGTTGCCCATCCTGAAAAATATTCGCCCACCCATATCTAGAATCCTGGCTACGGCCCTGCTTCTAGGTTGGTAGGGGCTGGTGGGAGCTCACTCCATCATGAAACACTCGGCTCTCGAACTGCCAATCTACTGACCATCCAGTCATCAAGTTCGGTCATCAAGTTCACCAGGCCATATTTTTCGTATGGAGGAAAACAGGATCCCTAAAAGTGGCAATAAGGTAAAGGTTTCCCTTGCTCGAAAGCCAGTCGTATCCGACTCTAGGGTTCAGTGCTCATCTCTGTTTCAAAGCCGAAGAGCCAGCGTTGTCTGCTTCTGCAGACATTTCTGTGGTCATGTGGCAGGCATGACTAGACACCGGAGCGCACGGAACACTGTTTCCTTCCATCTTATTGCTGGGGCTGCAGTGGCTCAAGTGGCTAAGATGCTGACTGGGAGGCG
Organism: Bradypodion pumilum; assembly: GCA_035047305.1. Taxonomy (NCBI): domain Eukaryota; kingdom Metazoa; phylum Chordata; class Lepidosauria; order Squamata; family Chamaeleonidae; genus Bradypodion; species Bradypodion pumilum. The sequence continues at coordinate 330,234,207 of JAWDJD010000004.1, read as the reverse complement.
CAAGGTCAGCAGTTTGATTCCCGAGTACTGCACGACAGAGTGAGCTCCCGTTTGTGTCCCAGCTCCTGCCAACCTAGCAGTTCGAAAGCAAGAAATTGCAAGTAGATAAATAGGTATAACTTCAGTGGGAAGGTAAACAGCATTCCGTGCACTCTGGTGTCTAGTCATGCCTGCCAAATGTCCACAGAAAGGTCTGCAGACACAGACAGCACTGGCTCTTTGGGTATTTTATTGATTGATTGATTGATTGATTGATTGATTGATTGATTGATTTCTACCCCACCCTTCCAGTTCAACGCACCACTCAGGGTGGCTAGCTATATATATAGAGAGAGGGGGGGGTTCAATCCCACAACAGGCAGGCTAAATAAGCCAACAGGCTTGAGATGTGGAGCCGAATGTGCCCCACACCCGTTTGCCAGGTTTTCAACATCTTCCTGAAGGGGAATATAAATGGAAATGAGCACCGAACCCTAGATTTGGACCTGACTGGCTTTCGAGCAAGGACAACATTTACCTTACCTTTACACCAGTAAAGGAAGAATGTGTTCCAAATTCTACTTTGCCTAAGGAAAACGCTACAGGTGATATTGGAGACTTTTAGGTAAATTTCCATTTTTATATTACACATTCGCCCAAATCCCTTAATAACATGACTTTCAGATAAACTCAGAGTAATTTGGTAGGAAACAGTAGCATTAGGGGTGGGGGTGTTTAATCCTTTCAAAATGTTATTTCCACAGTCTTTAACCCACTATTATATGAACATAGGGGAGAGACAAAGCACAGAATTGGGCTGCTTGTTGAATGTGGTTCGTGCACTGAATATACCTTTAGTATCACTCTGTTTACCGCTCCAGAACTGAAAAATGGCTGTTAAGAGCCTCTCCTGGTTCTTATTACCTGCAGATGTAATCCTGGTAAGAGGTACTGCTCTTCTTTCTTGGAAATCATAAGAATAGAAACACTGCCTTCCCGGCTTAGATTCAAGGTCCATCAAATCAATTACCAGTGTTTACTCAGCTAGATGCCTCTACAAGTTAGTTGAGCTATGGAATACAGATCAATTCTATCCCTTGTTGTAAGCTCTGACCCTGAAGTTTCAGGTCACAAAGTTTCCATGTTTAGCTATCATTCATGAATTTATCTAATCTCTTTCCAAAGTCATCTAAGGACTGAACTAGACATTAAATGAGAAAGCCAAGAGTCCTAATTGCATTCTAGTGAAGATTCTAGGAGCACACAGGACATGTAGGTGGCCAGAGGTTTATTAAGCCTTTTCCCTGCTCACTGAATCTATCCTACACATGCCTTCCATCTTAATCCTTCCAACCCTGTTGAACTTCAAAATGGGGTGCAATAAATTTAGATGTCTAAGCAGGGAGGGAAATTTAAAAGCCAGTATGTGCTCATGGTTGACTCAGCCTTCCATCCCTCTGAGGCGGGTAAAATAAGTACCCAGCATGTTGGGGTCAAAATGCTAATTACCTTGTGAACCACACAGAGAGTACACTAGGCACTATGGAGCAGTATATACCATATTTGCCAGTGTATAAGACGCATCAGAGTATAAGATGCACCTCATTTTTATACACATTTTTTAGGAAAAAACTAATTTTCTACATTTTTTTCATGAATTTCCAACATTAACTCCATGAGCCAAGGGGAAGGGGCATACCTGTCAAGCCATGGTTTTGCTAATCCGGGAGCCGACCACGCATGTGCAGTAAGTTTCCAATAAATGGGTTACTGCGCATGCGTGGCCGTCAGAGGCAGCGGTGTGCATGCGTATAAACCCCTTCAGCCAGGAAAGGGGTTACTGTGCATGCATGGCCATCAGAGGTAGCAGTGTGCATGCACAGTAACCCCTTTCCTACCGTCCAAAATTACGGGGTGATGGCGGGAACAAGGGGAATAGAGCACTGAAATACGGGAAATCCTGGCTAATCCAGGATACTTGAAAGGTATAGGGAGGGGGCTCCTTTGAAGCCTATTCCCCCACTATCTCACCACCAGTCGAAGAGAGAGTGTGTGTGGGGGGGAGGATTCTTTGAATCAATTTCCCTGTAGCTCCCCTGGTGGTTTACTGGTTAAGTCACTGAGCTGGAGACTGGAAGGTCGGGTTTTGATACCCAAGCGCTGCACATGGGGACATGAAAGGAGTCTCATTCGGGCATCCCCTAAAAATCCTTTCAACCCAGAGTAATCTCTGACATGTAATTACAGTATTATTATTATTATCCATTTCCCCCAGCATCCCACCACTAGCCGGGGAGAGCGGGGGGGGGGGGGGTAATGGAGGATTCTTTGAATCCATTTTCCCCACCATCCCACCACCAGCAGGGAAGAGTGGGATTGGGGGAGATAAGTATCTTTTAAGCATGTTTCCACCCCCATCCCACCCCCGCCGACCATAAGGATGCAGAGAGGGCAGGATCAGCTAGGCAACAGAGCTCCTTTGGAAGCCACCCTTCACCCAGCTCCTAGAGGTCAGTGGTGACTGCTGAACCATACTTGGAGGGCAGTTTTAAAAATAGCCCTTTCCGTCTTCAGCTGCCACACCAGCGAGGGCGATGTTACCATCGTATAAGACACACTCCATTTTTCCGGTGTATTTTAAGTGGGGGGATAGTGTATCTTATACACCAGCAAATTTGGTAAGTGTAATCGCTATTGCATGTATTATTCAGCAATTTAAATTATGTATTTCATTCATTTTTTGTTTGTTTTATAGGCTACCTTTCTCCCAAAGGGGGACTCAAGACAGCACAATATTAAAAAGAACAAACTAAAGCATAATTGATTTTACAATTAAAACAATTAAACTAGAATATTAATTATATACATTAAAGCAGGCATGCCCAAACTACGGGTCATGGGCCAGCCTTGGCCCCCAAAGCCACTTCATCTGGACCCTGTCACTATTGCCAAACCAGGAAATAAATATGGATGCTTCCGTGCATGTGCGAAAAGTGGCCATTTTGTGTCTTGGTTTGATGCAGGACACAAAATGGCTGCTTTCACGCATACGCAGAATCATCTGCACCAAACCAGGAAATAAAAAGGCAGTTTTCTTGCATGCACAGAATTGTCCATGCCAAACCAGGAAATGAAATGGCCGCTTTCACGCATGCGCAGAAGCGGACATTATATTTCCTGGTTTGGTACAGACACTTCTGTGCATGTGTGAAAGTGACAATTTTGTGTCTGGCGGCAAATCTGGACACAAAATGGCCATTTTCATGCATGCACAGAAGCATCCACATTGCGCATGCACAAACATGCCATCTTCTGGGGGCGTAGTCTCGCCTGCTCAGCTGTTCCAGGGGCATGGTCAGCTTTTGAACCATCTTCAAAATTAGTGTTATGCACTGGATTGGGCCACAGGCCATATTTAATTTGAGCTCTTTGTGTCCACCTGGCCATGCCCCAAATTAAACCAGATAGCACAGACCTGGTTCCAATGTAGATTGGGACTGTCCTGCTTTCCAGCAGAAGAATTGGGCATTCAAATGACTTCTTTAAAATCCTTTTTCTTAAAAGGAACCAGGAAAGTTTGAATACAATATAAGGGATTCTCATCATGAGCAAGTAGACTTCTTCAACTTCCTCCATGTCTGAGCCTGACGTGAAACTTCCAAAATGAAGCCAACTTTTGGTGAGTTAATTTTGCAGTTCCTTTCACCTGACCTAAAGAACTGAACTGACCACCAAAAATGGGAAGAGGTTTGAACTTTGCTAACTGAAAGCTTCACTTTCCTTACAGAAGGTGAAAGGAAGAGAATCACATACAATGCCTGAGGAAACTGGAACAGGTGGTGGGTGAATTTAAATAAAAATGAGCTATATACTAAATGAATACCTATCCAAATTCTAATTCATGAATGCACACATAGCAGCAAATCTTTGCTCAAACCTGTTATTTTAAGGCTGTCTCATGTCAACTCAAACTCCATACAATTAGAAGATAAGTCTGATGTCCTCTGGTCATAATTATGTTTGATGATGCAGACCATGCTTGCTTGAAGAAGAAGAAAGACCACAGAGACTGACAGCTAACTCCAGGTGAGGAAAGAAAGGGCATAGATGAGATGAAGAAGAGGATGGTGTTAATGACAAAGGAGGAATATTGTTACACATTCCTGGTAAGAATTGGGATGAGTTGAGAGGTACAGCATAGTTTCTTGTCTCAGAACTACTCAGGATAAGTAAACATTTGCATGTGAACAGAAGCATAGGTTTAAATCCGTGGTTTCCAACATGGGGCACATGCCCCACAGAGGGCTAATTTGATTTTTAAGGGGGGCAATTCAAGAATGAGTTAGACCAAGTTAATGGCCTTTTAGGCTTCCTCCACGTGAATAGGAGTTCACTTTTTGAATACTGTAATAAGAATTATATATCGGGTCAGGATTTTAGAGATGCTTAGGTGAGGCACAGCCAAAAAAAAAAGGCTGGGAACCACTGGTTTAAACGTTCAAAGCAACCCTTTTTGAGCCTGATTAAACCTGGGATACCTTCCCTGTTTAATTGCACCCTGAAGTTTTTTTCATCAGGAATTCACATCAATCACAAAATTCACCCCTCAACTGCCCATTTTAATTCCAAATCTTTCTTGTGGACTCATTAGGAAGTGTTAGCCAATGCCTCAACTGGTTAAGGATTCTGGGAGTTGTAGTTTAAAAAAGTAACTGTTCTAGCCTCAGATCTTTGGTGTAGATGTGGGGAGGAACAAGGTACTCAGAGAATTCTCATAATTTGAAAAAGAGACTTCTCTTTTCACAACAGCCACAATACTGGAAGGTCAGCAGGTCAGCAAGTAGATAACTAGGTACCGCTTTGGCGCGAAAGATAACAGTAAACGTCTAATAATGCCTGCCACATGACCACAGAATCATCTGCAGACGATGAGCATCACACCCTAGAGTCAGATATAACTGGTTTTCAAGCAAGGGTGACCCTTTACCTTTAATAACAATAGCAAGGCTTGAATTGTTGTTGTTCAATTCCTTCATTTTTCCCCTCTTCGTCTTCCTTTTGAAATTCCACAGAGGTGTGTGTGGAGAGATTCCTTCTGGTTTTGCTGCCATTAAAAAGAGACGAGTGGGTTAAAGGCAGACAAGTTTCGTGTTCCTTCTTCCAAAAGAAAACTGTTTGCATTTGCTCCGTGAACAGAATACAGACCATGCTGTGTAGTTCCCATTAGGATACCTTCCCTATTGTCATCCATTCCACTCTTCTTCAATGTCACCTTGTGCCGAACTACAAAGAAATCTGTCAGCCCCCTCACTTTCTCCCTATTTATAACCCCCAGCTACATGGCAGCTTGGGGAGTTCAAGAACCGCAGTGGGATGGATATTATCCCTATGTTCTATGCTGGCTCGTGTGAAGCTGAAGTTCCCACTGTTAAAGTTAAATGTAATTGCTACCCTAAGTAAGCAGTCTTGCTGTGATCCCTGCACAGCAGGTATTTGACTAATTACTCGGAAGCCTCTTACAGGATTTTTGAGGCCGTAAAGTTACTTTTAGAAAAACCCAAAATCTCTGTGCAGCTTTGAATCCCAGCATTATGGCAACGTGAACACACTCCAAACCAAGTCTCCGCCCTCCTGTCACGACCACCTGTTTCCCATTACATTTCTGCCTGCATTTTACATCAAAGTTTGACATAAAGCTCCTGTTGCTTGCCCTCATTTTTGACACTGTAAAATCCCTCCCCCCAAAAAATCAACAATCTTCTCTCAGTTTCATGCATTGAATGTATCTCTTGAATATTTCTTCTCAAGCGTTCATCCCTGACGATCTCCTAATTGCAGAGAGGAAGGAGATAGCAGGCTGCATGTGTAAAAATCCCATCATCTGCTCAAGGCAATAGCTTAGGCAACAAAGCACATGGCATAGGCAACTGGATCAGGGATAATCTTTGCCTCACAGTCAGCCCTATGGTTTCTGAAGACCAACAAGACCTGCCAACAAATTTACCCTACTAATGACTGGAAACAAACTGACAGGGATTTAGAGTGTATCTGTATAAGAGTTAACAGTAATTTGATGTTGCTGTGACTACCATAGCTCCGTTTTATGGAATCTTGAGATTGTAATTTGATGAAGCAGGGCCAAGCTGTAATCACAAACTCAATGGCCCAGCAGGATATTTAAACCTTAGCAGGCAATCAAAATTCAAACAAAATCTCAATAATTATATGTTGCTGTGGAGATTTTTGAGCTCACATACCCGCTATATGTTTGCAAGAGTTTTAAAATACTTTGAGGAAGTTTATATTTAGAAGCAATATAGTTAATGAAGTTTGTAGAGTAATACAAGCTGAGGTATTGTTGTTGTTTGCATTATTGCAATGTTGACATCTCAATGAAGTAAACCGATATTGAACTGAGATGGGAAATGACCCGTCAGAGTGTAAACTCTATTGATTAAATCCCACTTGAATCCATCTTGAGGGAGGGCAGCAACTTGGAATGGACCTAGTCTTCTAGATACACTTTAGTGCTTTGTCTGGTAGCATCTCAACTAAAAGACTGACAAAACTATATATTATAGGTAGCCAGTCATTAGAAACTTAGATCCAGTTGCATTTTAGAGACATGTAACTAGCAGTCAAACAAAACTTTGCTTAACTTCCTAATGACCAATCAGAAAACAGAGCATAATTGGTTTTCAAACCAAGGGAGGTGTGGAAAAACCCTTTCAGCCCCACCGAAGTTGCCCGTCCCTGCTTCAAAGCCACCTCACACAACAAAGTCAGATTGTCTCTCCTCCAGCACAGTCCTGAAAATTGGGGGAACACCGCTGTTCCCTCAGCAGCAGTTGATCTAGAATTTGGTAATCAATAGGCCTGGTCTGTGAGGAATGTGACAATCACATTCCCCTTCATTTTGATGAACGCAAACAAACCTTGCAGGCCACCACATAGATCTCTGTCCTGCTGTCTTTTATTCAAACCTAGCACTATGCCTTTCCACCAAACCTAATTAAATTAAACTGCTCAGCAATTAGATTCAGGCCTGGTGTCATAACCATGAACTCAGCAGAAGCTGATGCCCATAGAACAGAAATGTATTCTGCCCACAGCGCTGACCTTATACTTACATTTCATATCTTTGAAATGAAGATTACGGCGAGAGGGCTTATACCATATCATTAAACTGCCAGCTGCTCATCATGATAATGAACATCCCCTTAAAATATCTATTAAGAGGAACATTTTAACTAGGTCTCTCTCTTTTTTTGCTCTGCAGAAAGAGTAGTGGGGAGGATGCAGAATATTTATTACCTTGCCATAAGAGCAAAAGCGTCTTTGCCTCCTAGCCAACTGAAATAAAGGAGTGGCTACTGATTTAGGTGGGATTGTGGTATCTTGGTGGTTAAGATGCTGAACTTGACAATGGGAAGGTTGGCAAGTCAACAATTTGAGACCTGAGAACTGCACGACAAAGTGAGTTCCTGTCTCTGTCCCACTTCCTGCCAACCTAGCAGTTGAAAAGCAAGAAATTACAAGTAGATAAATAGGTACCACTTCAGTGGGAAAGATAATAGCATTCTGTGCTCTCCAGCATCTAGTCATGCTTGCCACATGACCACGGAAGCATCTACAGATGCAGACAGCGCTGGCTCTTTGGCTGTTTATTTTTTTATTTATCATATTATGAACTTCAGTTGTCTTTATTAATCCTGATATATACAGTGAGCACAAATTGACCACCTCGAGTTCCACATCTAGGTTTAAAAGCCATCGAAGGGCTTTATCTGTGGCACTATGCAACTCCTCCAATGTGCCTCTAAACACGCATAAGGGACACTTAAATATAATGTGGTCCATGATTTGGTCTTCTTCTCCACAGACACACTGGGAAGAGGATTTCCATTCCCATGTGAACAAAGTGGCTTCACATCTACCACAGCCAGTCCTCATTCTTTGACTGTAAACAGAGATGAGGACCAAACTCTAGAATTGGATACAACTGAGTTTTGAGCAAGGGAGACCTTTACCTTACTGATTTGTGTGAAATCTGACTAGTCTGAGCTGCTTGTTTTGCAATTCAGACATTACAACATCAAACACCAACTAGGGGGAAAGGCCCACTCTGATGCAATTATGAACCAATCTAAGAAAAGTTACTGTATGGACTACATCTCCACAGAAGACCTCTAGTCAGTAAAGCTATCACACTTATATACCACCTCAAGCTCTCAGTACACTCTCTTGGCAGTTCACAGGGTAATTGGCATTTTGCCCCCAACATGCTGAGAACCTTGGAATGATGGAAGGATGAGTCAACATTGATCCCCATCAGGATCAAACTCATAATGTTTATGACCATAATGCCACTATGGTTGAGTTTAGACATAAGAAAGTTTGACCAGCATGTTTATGAGGGAAGAAATTGAGTTTATTACCTCTGTGGGCAAGATGGGAACAGCTAGGTCTGGAGTTAATGCCCAGTAGAATGCTGAATGAGAAAATAAACTCTGGCAGATTTTGTTAGCTTCACTTTTGCTACACTCTCCCATGAAATTTCTCACTGTCTCTGTAATCCCTGAATTGGGTGTTGGTGGCTGCTACTATTATGTTCCACATTCTTTTTCTCACATTGCAGCTAAGGCTGAGAAGACAATTATTTATGTGAAGCAAAAGACAAGATGCCTCCTCATCTGTTCTTCCTACAGAAGCTAATAGCTGAATCTTACTTCAGCACTGGTGATGGGGCCACATCCTCTATCTCTGTGATGGCGAACCTTGGCACTCCAGATGTTCAGCGTGTTTTACTTCCACTTCCAGGAGTGATGAGGGTGGCGTGGGCTGGATGAATTGCAGTAAACTCATTCATGTGGATTCATGGGGGCTTCTGTGAATTGGAAGTCCAAGAACATCTGGAGTGCCAAGGTTCACCATCACAGCTCTATCTACAGGCTACCTTAGGGGGTGCAGGTTAAGTTTTCCTGAAATGAAGAACTCTGTCTTCCACTTAGCATCTGCTAACTGAGATAATCTCCTCACTTTGAATAAGAACTTAAAACCTGGCTGGCGGGTCAAGTGTGGGGTGCAGGTGGAAGGGTAACCTCCATTGGGTGGTTGGTGTAGAAGAACTCCTCCCCATGGTGCCTTTGGATCCTGCACCCCTTGTTTTTAGGGGGTGGGTAGTTTTAACTGTTTTTAACATGTGGTTTTGTTTTGTTTTTTAATTTTTATTGTGAACCACCCTGAGTTGGCTTTGGCCGAGTGAGCGGTATATAAATGTGACAATTAAATTAAATTAAATTAAATTAAATTAAATTAAATTACATAATGCTAGAGATCAGCCCAAAAGGTGACTAGTAATAACTTCCACAGATTTATGGTGGGGTTGAGATTTAAACCATAGGATTCCTTGCTTCATTGCTCAGCCTTTGAGCCTCTCTGTGATGAAGGACAACAAGCAATTTAATCCTGAAATCTTAGAGTTTGTGGGCTCGAAGAATTCTCAAAATAGCTTCCACCCCTCCTCATTAAACTCAATCAAGATTAATGGCAGTTACATCAATGCTGACAGATTGTGTATTGACTTAACTTCATTCTAAAGTGATGGGGATTCATTGACCTTGTTGAACATCTGTATTTGATTATGTTGCTTTTTCATTCTGCTATGTGTGACTGGACTGAACAGCTGATCTGCATCTCAGTTATACTTGTGGGACATTTGTTCTTTGAAAGAATAGCATTCATCTTCCATCATTGTTAAGCAGAGAGTGGGTTAATCCTTTTTCATCCACGATGAACATATTATTATTTTTTTAACCTAATGGCTTGACAAAAGTAGCACAGCAAATTTTTAGACAGTCCTTCAGCCATCCTGAAAGCTTCTTGCAACTCCAAATATCAGTCCAACTACTTTCAACCATATAATGGTACTCGAGTGTCTAGTTGCCTTTTGAGGCTTAGTAGAAATATTTTGGAGGAGGGGATGATCAACAATTGGCCCTTTGCAGTATGTTTTTCAGTAAGTCTGATGCCTGCGCTTGAGTTGGCCCCTTTTGAGTTGTTTGGGTTCTTAGTGCATCTTCTCTTTGAATTGGCTGGTAACTGAATTGTCTTGTGTCTTTATTATGGACTGAAGTGGGAGGGGCGAGCAATGCATTCATAGCTCTTTTCTGGAACATCAAGGACAAATATACACACACATAAATGCACATATTATTAGACTTGCAGGAGGGACAAAACCATTTATGTCATATATAAGTTCGGGGTTCATTGAGTTCCCCATTGAATCAATCCTCACCTAACGGGTGGGAGATTTTAAAAGTCCAGAGGTATATGTTTTGGAATACATTTCCCAGCATCCAGCACTGCTACCTACTGAGAAACGTTTGAAATTGAGATGGGATGTAGAGGTCCATTTAAGTAGACACCCCTCTAAAAATTCATTCCTCAGGAGCCTAGGACCAAAATCCATTTGGTCTGACTAGATGGATTGAATCAGAATTATTTTTAAAGGACTCTCCAGTCAGAGACAGTTTTGATGTATCTATTCTTTAAAAAAAAGACTACCAACTGGATTTAGCCCAAATTGTGTCCTTGAACTCACTGGAACAAATGATCTGTTCACTAGGAGCTGTCCAGAGTGCTACAGATCTTGAGGTGGAGTCAGGCTGTATTTTTAGTAATGGCTATTTTCTTAGTATATTTATATCCATACCAAAAGATCGCTTGAAGTTCACTGTGTCACACATTCAAAACCATTTACACCCAACTGTTAAGGTAGATGATCACAACCTACTCATACAATGCAAGCGCGGCGCCAAAATGGCCGCCGCGCCCTTTGCGGGCCCCCCCCCCACAGGACAGAGAATCCGGGTAGTTAGGGGCGTGGCCAGCTCCCTTATAAAAGGGGTGGCCACGAGGCAGCCGAGCTGCCATTTTACCTCAGCGACGGAGCGGAGAAGTTTTTTTCCCCGTCGCTCTGTCGGACCCCTGTGGCTCAGGGGATTAAGATCCTGAACTCGCTGCCTGGAGGGTCGGAGTTTGATTCCTGAGCACTGCAAATGCTCTCGTGCTCCGGCTTTCCAGTCAGTGGGTGCTGAGCCCTGGATAGGGATCGTGTTGCTCTATACTCCTTGAATGGCTGGTGAGTGTAAAAATAAAGCGACGGTGAGGAGGAGTTTTTTTCCGTCGCTTTATTCCCTTCTGCCTCTTTGCAAGAGGCTTGAGTTGCCAGCCTTTGTTCGAGGCTTCCTTTCGGCTTTCCAGCCTATTGCCTTCAGAGCGCGGGGGAGCAGAGAAGTTTGCTCCGTCGCTCACTGATTTTTCCAACTTAGGGGTGCCCAAACTTTAAGTAGGACTGCAGTGTATCCAGTGCTACAGAAGCTGACTGGGTTGTTTAAGGTCAGTGTTTCAATTTCTGCGCATGCAGGACAGGATGAGCTCCCGTGCCGTGCCGTTTTCAACCCCAGGCCGGCCCTGCGGGGGATTCGGCCCTCGGCCCACGGCGGCCCGCCAGGGGCCGGGACAATTGGGGGGAGGGCCTGGTGCTGCCTCACAGCATGTTTTTGCCAATTAGGGGCTGGAATTTTGGGGCATGGCTTATTCGGGCACAGGCTCTGAATTCAGGGCCTCTGGCACACTTCCTGTCGGGCCGTCCGGCCCGCCTGGCCCACCTACTGGGGGTTTACTGTGGCTGGGGGTGCCTGGTTGGCACGTTTGGCTGTACTGGAGGCATCCTTAGCAATCCAGTGGGTGGGGGGTCCTTTTCCGATCTACCGGGCCCTCCTGTCCGCCGGCTACTTCCACCGCTGTCACTCTGTAACAGGCGGCCGGCTGGGTCGGGCTTATGGAGACAGTCCAGCCTGTGCCTGCCGCTGCCTCGCAGCTCCCTGTTTGTCCGGTACAGCGATTGGAATGCGTTGGAGGTCGTCCTAGAGCTCGATTTCGGTCGCGAGCTCCGACGCCCACGGTGTGCCGGAACCCCCAGTGGGGGCGGCTCACGGGGGTGCAACTAGTGAGTATGGGGTCAAGTTGAATACGCCCACATCTCAGTCCACTTTCAGCGGGGTGGTTCAGTGCTCTTCGCCTTGCCAATTAGAGGCTAGTGGGGCATCACTTGTCATTCTATCCCAGTGCCCTTGGTTGCATTATGGCACGACCCTGGGGGTGGGGATTTCTGCCCCGGGGCAGTATGTGGCACTGCATGGGCTATCCAGGTCCCGCTGCGCATGCCTGGTCTACATTTTGTACCGACAACGGCCTTCCCGATGATTGGCTAGCCACCACGCACGTCGTGGTTGGCTTATGGAAAAAAAGAATTCCGTACAAGAGTGCCCCTACACCCGGAGATGAAGTGGGATGAGCCCTGTCAGAAGCTGTGGCTTCTGTACATGACCCCACGCGCACTGCGCCTAGGGAGATGTATCATTGTGGAATTGCGGTCCAGCGAGCTGCTCCAGCGCAGGCACCCCGCCAAGTGGCGGGGCAGGGGGTTACAGCCCGCCTGCTGTGCTGGACCTTCTCGGACAATGGCTCCTGCAATGGGAAGAATTGCAAATACTGACAGGAGTGTCCCACCTGTGTTGGCCCCCACGCGGCCTCTGCCTGTCCCAGGCCTAGAGGGATGCGGGGCAGAGGGTGGGGCAGACAGGGGGCTGGCAAGACTGCCGCAGATGGATCTAGTCCACCGAAGGGCTCCCTCCCCAATTAAGGTGGACGTGTTGGAGAGTTGGCTCACATTGTACCCGAAGGGAGAGGATGCGGGTTATCTCCTTCAGGGTTCTAGGCAGGGGTTCCGGATCCCTTTCATGGGTAATAGGTCCCCTCAGGATGCCCCCAGTCTTTTATCCCTTAGGGGGAGGGAGGAGGTGGCTGCTGCCAGCTTTCACAAGAGGGTCTATGCGGGCAGGGTCGTTGGACCTGTCCCTGCACCCCCGTCCTGGGGAGCATATTATTTCAATGATGCCATGCCTTTTGGCTAGTCCATGGGGGCTCGGTATTCGAGCGTTTCACCACTTTCCTAGAGTGGGCTTTTGTCCGCAGGTCAGGGTCCCGGTCTGTAGCCCATTCCCTGGATGGTTTTATTCGGGGCTGAACGGGGCTGGGACACGTATACACGTCTCCTCAACACATTTCAGATGCTAATGGAGGAACTTGGTGTCCCTTTAGCGCCCGAAAAGACCGAGGGCCCATCTCCACAGCTAGTATTCCTGGGGTGGAAAGTTACACGGTAGCGCAGGATTCTAGGTTGCAGCGGGATAAGGTGTCAAGGCTAGTGGCCCTTGTCTTGGTCTTGCTGGCCGAGCGCGTGGCATCACTGAGGGAACTTCTGGTGCTACATGGTCACCCCAGCTTTGCTGGCAGGGTCGTCGCACCGGGCAGGGCATTTGCTCTGCGCTGGTGCGACGCCATGGCGGGATTATCCAGGCCCCACCACAGGCTCAGATTTACCCGGGGTATCGGGACAGATGTGCTTGTCTGGCCATAGGTCCAGAGGTAGTTCAACGGGGTGTCATTTTGGGGTCTGATCTCCTGGCTCCCCCTTGCTTTCAGATGCAGTCCGATACCTTAGGATTCCTGGGTTTATGGATGTACTTCAATTGGAAGTGGGCCTATGGTGGGTGGCCACCATCCTGGGCAGGCAAGGGTCGCCTGCAGGGTCTCACGTATCTGGAATGTTTACCTACCCTGGGTGCTTTGATGCTATGGGGCAAGGAGTGGGCCAACTCGGTTGTGCAATTTTGGCATGGCAACGCGGCTGTTGTCCGCATCGTCACTCCACAGATTTCCAAATCGCCCGGGGTCATGGAGCTAGTGCGCTGGTTTGTGTTATGCAACCTGCGCCTCAACGTTCCCTTCAGGGCCAGGCATGTCCCAAGGGTTGATAATGATATTACTGCTGCTTTGTCCTACCTGCAGATCTCCCGGTTCCATGCCTCGGCCCCCGGATGCGGAGGAATTTCCCTCGCCACTCCCGGACGAGAGATGGAATGTTGGCAAGTAGAGGTGAACCGGGCGATTAGCCTGTCAATAGCGCCATGCATAGTAAGGCGTATCACCACGCATTTAGTTCCTTCAGAGTATTATGTACCCGATTTCGATTGCCAGGAACCTGGCCGAGCCCAGTAACCCATGTTCTGCCGTTCATGGTTTACCTGTATGCCCAGGGCCTTGCACCACGCACCATAGCATCTCAGCTGTCGGGTTGGCTTTATGGCCAAAGTGGGAGGTTGTGTGACAGCACCAATGACTTCCGGGTGAGACATGTTTGGAGGGGTGGGTGCGCGTGCGCGGGCGTTTCCCGGGCGACCGCCACCCCATTTACCCAGGGTTTTTTTTACCCAAGTGGCCCGGGGCTGGCCTGGCCTCTGTTTTGATAGATGAGGCAGCCCATTTCATGCGGCTACTACGGTGGCCTTTTTGGAGGCGCTCCGCATCAGCGAGCTTGAGATGCTGAATAAGGCGGATGCAAGATTTTACCAGGGTTTTACCCAATTGGCCCGGGGCTGGCCTGGCCTCAGTTTTGATAAATGAGGCAGCCCACTTCATGCGGCTACAACGGTGGCCTTTTTGGAGCCCTCCGCATCGGCGAGCTTGAGATGCTGAGTAAGGCGGATGCAAGATTTCCCCAGGGTTTTCACCCAATTGGCCCGGGGCTGGGCTGGCCTCTGTTTTGGAAATGAGGCAGCCCACTTCATGCGGCTACAACGGTGGCCTTTTTGGAGCGCTCCGCGTCAGCGAACTCGTGATGCTGTCTAAGGCGGATGCAAGTGGTAGGGCACTGGAACTCGAAGATGTCTACGTAGCCAAAGACTGGGCCCAGTTGAGGATACGCTCCTCTAAAACAGATCAGCATGGCGTAGGCAGTGGTGTAAGACTGCTACGTTGTTCTTTGGCAGACATCTGTCCGGTTGGTGCCCTACAGGAATTCCTGGCACTGCTTGGCATGCACCACGGCCCGTTTTTCTGTCACCAAGATGGGTCTCCCCTTACTAAATTTCAGTTTTGGAAGGTGACAGCCAGAGCCCTCACCAGGGTGGGCCTACCAGGTGCCCGTTATGGCACACATTCGTTCCGGATTGGTGCAGCCTCTACAGCAGCTGCTTTTGGGTACTCTGGGGCTGACATACGCAGCATGGGGAGGTGGGGCTCGCAATGTTTTCAGTTTTATGTGCGCCCACTCCCGCCATGAGTACCAATCCAGTCACCTTACCGCCTTTTTTCTCAATTTTCTTACAGACCCTGGGTGTCGTATTACACCGGTGACAGTATGGCTGGTGGGCCACAGCTATGTGCACAGGGCAGCGCGTTCAATAAGGCAATGGCGCGGTTTCTTGCCACCAGGGCTTGGGGACGGGTTAGTCATCACCCCGATATTAGTCTACAAAATTATGACTTGTACGCAGGGGATGGGGTCCATCTGTCGCGAGGAGGTATGGACCTCCTGTTGGGTGATTGGCGAGCAGGCCTGTTGACCGAGCTGACGGTCTGGGGGGGGCGTCAGGTCTTCTTTGAAGCCCCTCCGTGTGGCGGGTAGCACTGGTAAGGTAAACAGTATGACCCACAAGTATCCGGCAGGTTCGCAATTGACTGGACAACACTAGACAGGAATAAATTAGTTAAACGTTGTCCGGTCAACGACGAACCAGGCGATGGGGTGATGACGATTGCTAACCAGCATGCATCACCCCTGTGATTTCACGGATACGCGTCAGAGGGTGGGGTCATAAGTTAGTTATTGACTACGGTCAACAATTTGTTTGTTGTCAACAAACAAATTGATACAAATTGATACACTGTAACCAATTGCCGTTGGCAATTTTGGGGTGGTACCTTACCAGTGTTACTTCGGCCTGCTTGCCTTAGGAATTATGATTGGTCGTTTTACCAATGCAAATTTATAATTCGGACTAGGGCATTGAATCAATAAATGTGGCCCTATGCTGTTATCCACTTTCAATGTTGTCTGTGTCCGTTATTGGGGGGGTGCGCCTGCAAAGATTCTTAACACCAAAGACTTTTTTGAAGAGATAACTTTCTGTTAGGTGTGAAAAGAAACTCAACATCACATCCAAATGAGAGTATTCTACAGCCATAGCACCACTGCAGAGAAGACTCATGTTCCATTGATTTGGTTGTGTCTCCTTGATGCACAATTCAGTCCCTTCACCATCCGCATATACCTCTTCTCAACATCCTTCCAGCTAGTTCTTGCCTAGTTTCATGTCTTCTTGCACATCAGTGGCTAGAGGATTCTTGATGTGCACATTAATATAGCAAAAGATAGTCCCTAATGAAACGTAGCTATTGCTCTCATTATTCCATGGAGAGAATTACAATTTATTTGATAGAGTTGATGAGAGTCTGTGAGAACTGAAATTGCTAGACTTTGGGAAAATGCTCAAGGGCTTCTTTTTTGGGGGATGTTTGGATAGAATATGTGCAGCAGCACTGATGTAGAAATTGACTACTCACTTTAAATTGCTTAGAGGAGGAATAAAAGAAGATCATTTCATTAAGATTTGGTGACCCTTGTTGGGTTTTGGTTCGGATTTAAATGGGAAAGCTGACATTTTGAAAAGTCAGCTGGAGTGGTGGGGTGCTATCTTTTAATAGCTCAGTGAATGAGGCAACTGGCTATGGAGTCAGAGGTTGGTAGTTAGGTTTTTCCTTGCACTCCTTAGAGAAGAGCCAACCTATGTAGCCTTGAGCAAGCTGCGCAGTCTCAGGGTGACCCCAGAAGAAGAAAACAGTAAACCATTTCTTTGTAAACTTCATATTTACACCTCTATTGGATTCTCATTGCATGCCTTTCTCTGAAGCAAGAAGAGCCACATCATGCTGAGGACTATAAAGTGAAGCCACAGAACTTCAGTAGCCCATTTTTCTTCTTCCAGAACATGCACAGACACAGAGAAAGAGAGGCGAAGAAGAAGCGAGGTCTTCTCCTACAGATTAGAGAAAGAATGCAGCCATCCATTGGATCGATATCTTTATAAAACTTCATAGCAGCAGTGTACAAAGAATACACATAACTAAAACATCAGAAACAATTATACACTCCTGTAAATATTAAGAACATCCTGGCAGTAAGAACTGTTCAGTAGTGGAATAAACTACCTCATAACATGTTGTGGTCTCCTTCTGGATTGGTTTTTAAATAGAGTTGGTTTTTAAATAAAGGTTGGAGGCCATGCTTTACCTGTGGATTTCCTAAACTGGCAGTTGAGGTTAGAACTTGGATTTAAAAAGCAAGATCCACCTTTACTATGAAGATTCGAATACTGAGATGTTACATATTTCCAGTGTTGTTATATGGAATCGAAGCCTGGACACTGGCTAAAGCATCTGAAAAGAAAATTGAAACTTTTGAAATGTGGATCTACAAATGGATATCATGGGTTGACCATGTAACTAATGTAGAGGTGCTGCACCGGATGGATAAAGAACAAGAACTGTTTAAGACCATTATGCAAAGAAAGCTCCAATACTTTGAGCATATTGTGGGGAAAACCATGAAGTAATGAATATGCCCACTCGTTATGCTTGGAAAGAGAGTCCCTGGATATAGATGAACTTTGTGGTTAAAGAACCTGAGAGACTGGTGTGGAATATCCTCTGAAGAACTGTTCCAAGGGGTTAAGAACAGAAAGACATTTGTCATGATGATAGCTAATTTTCAGAACAGATAAGGCAGTTGATGAAGAAGAAGGCAGTTGGTTGGACTTGAGGTTTATTCCAAGTGGCAAGACAAGAACTTATTTCCTCTTGCTTTTTTTGGGGGGGGGTCTCTCTCTCCCTCCCTCTTTCTCCCAACTGTGGAAGTTGAAAGACCTCCATTGATCTCTCTGCCTGTGCATGTGCTAGAAGAAGAAAAATGGGTCACTGACTCCATGATATACTGTACTTCTCTGCATGATGCAGCACTTCTCCTTACTTCAAGGAAGGTTTGCAAGGACAATCCAACAGAGATGTAAATAGCTAGGGAGTTTATCTAGACACGTTCATGGTATTTCTTCTACATCAGTGTTCCGGAACCTTCTGCAACCAGCAATTGCATTCTTCATGTCAGTAACTATTCAGATCTAACTTACAAACAACATACAAGCAGGAAAGACTCAACCTGTCTCATCACTCTCATTATTATGGGAAGACGTCTGAAGTAGAGAACCTCTTGTGTTTGATGTGTAGGGACCTGCATCACATGGACAGCTTCCACAGCTTGTACAACTTTCACATGCATTCTTTCTTCTCAGGAGGAAGGGTGCTTTATTAAGCTCATCATTAGAAAAAGTAATACAGGGCAATCTAGCCAATGTTGATATACCCAATGCAGAAGCTTGGTTTGTAGTGATTTTCTTCCATATATTAACAACTGAATCATATTCATATTTACTGAGAAGTATGAACAGTACTTCTTTGATGTGTCTTTGATGCATACATAGGACTTCAATCTGAATTCATCGAATCAGGTGTGCTTATAACAAGTCCATAAAAAATAGACTACACAGTACAAATGACTACATGGTATACAAATTAGATTACTAGACACACATTCATGTCACTCTATCCTACTTGCAAAATCAATTACATCTGACCGTGTGCAAGAGCAAAAGACCTCCAGCATCAATACAAGTGAGTCACCATTTTATTTCTGAGATAAGGCTGCTCCAGCTGGAACCTAGTTTACATGATCCCTAAACCTTGAAGTAAATTGAAAGAAAGTAAATACCCCCTGCCAAAATCAGAGGCTTCTGACTCACCTTTCTTTCATTCTAGAAGGAGAAGGGGGAAAAGAAAGGAGGAGGAGGAGGAAAAGGAGGAGGAGACTGAAATCCTCATTTTTTGTACTATTGGCAAGTAGAATTCACTTTGATCGAGAAACTGCAAATGCTTAATGACAGGATAACAAGAGGAAGGGAAGACATTTCAGTGAATAGCAACACTGGCTAAAATTGGACACCAGGTGTCTTTAGTGGGCAAGACCTTTGTAAAAATGTAAATTTTGCCCTGATCCCATTCTCTTCAATGGGTGCTAAAAGTGGAAATTTTGCTTTTACAGCCAGCCCGTTCTTCTTCCCTTCTGCAAAGTATCACAAGACACATCATCCTCACCTGCAAAAAATATGTCCAGCTGTCCTAAATAAAATCTGAATTGTTACCCTACTTAACCTCCCAGAAAAACAAGTTCGTAGCATGCAGAAAAGATACAGATTTTGGTTCAGACCTAAGTACCCAAGACTAGATTCTGGAAGTTCCATTTGAGATTTCAACTGGCTGCTCAAGGACCAAAGATCTAATAGGAAAATGGGGGGGGGGCAATATGTATAATGTTCTTCTTCCTCTTCTTCTGCCATATCCAAATCTGAATATTGGCAATCATCATGTGATCAGCCATGAAGATTGTCCTGAGACTATAATGCAGTGGCCTTTCATTTGCCTTCCGCATCACAGCATGACTCCCTGTACCACTGATCCAGTTTTGTGAGTCACTTTCTGGTCCTGAGCCCTTTTGGCACCCAAAGTCCTCATTGGCTCCAGGTCAGTATTGATGAAGTTGCTGCCCTCCATCAAGATGGATTCAAGTGGGATTTAATCCACTTGGGGACCATCACCCTTCCCTGTGGATTTTGTCATCCAAGTCATTAGTCCTCAGGGTTGTCAGGTTAGTTAACCACTGCCTGACACTCAGCGTTGAGTCGCTGCCAGTATGGTCTACTCTGTTTTTTTGTTTGTTCAAATTTATATTGCCACCCACTTGCCATGGCGACTCAGGGGAGGCTTATAACAATACAACAACGGTAACAAAATATGGTAAACGAACACAGACTATCTCCCCTCTGGCTGTTGGTGGAGGCCCGGAGGTGGCGGTGAGGCCTCCAGCCGCCCATATGTCCATGGCGACTCATCCCTCCTGGCTATAGTGTTACAATCAGAACTACATCTACGGTTACCATCATTGTCCACCTGGTTCCATGCAAACCAGATGTGAGTGCCTCTCAGGGCCATTGTGTCTCTGGCACACACAAAAAGGCGGGAGGGTTACAAATAAACAGACAGAAAATCCACACAGGGAGAAAAATGAGAATCAGATACCTGGAAAGCCAGAAAATCTTGCTGATGAAAGGACTCTTGGCATGGCAAGTCTTATAAAATGGCCAAGAATTAATTTTGAGACCAAGAGGAGGTACTTTTGTTGTACCTACTCAGAACTAATCCACACCAATGTGGCACAGTAGCCATAGAAATCTCCTCTGAAACATTCCTTTAGCCTCCACAGTATCTCTTCACAGAATTGTACCTTGTTCTTTAATATACTTTAATGGTATTTAAAAATTACAGTATTTAAAATGTTAATACCTCTCAATCCCTTCTTAACCTTCTCTTACACCTGATAAGAGCAGGTTTCCCTGCACGTTTTTCCTCCCTTTCATGTTGAGTAGGAAAATCCTGCCTGCCTATCTTCAGTTTCCCATGCAACCTCCTAAAGACGCTTCCTATTGTAACATAGTTGTGTCAACTGTGATCCCATTGCCTCCAAAGCCAACCTCCCTTAGATTGTCTGCTTTTGACATTTATGCCTCTGTTCCATGGCTCCTGTAAACATCTCCAAGCCTCTATAGATTCAGCCTTTTGGTTTCCAGATGTGTCAAGCTTGTGACATTTATGAGCAACGAATTTCCTATTTGCAGGCTCATGGCACAAGGCAATGATGTGATCCTGTCTCATGGGCCTGGTGTACCAGAGACAAAGAACAGACAGTCACCTCTGGCTGCAAAGTGCTCAATAAACACTGACACAGAGAGGGGTAGAGCTGATGTGAATTCCAAAAACCTGTAGATATTGTTGCTCTCCTACAGACTCTGCCAGAACAACAATCCAAGTGAACTGAAGCTTTACAGGAAGAGACACTCCGATAGGAAATGAGGTCTTAAACTATTTAAGGCTTTGTATGTTGAAATTAATACCATATAATATTATTTATTTATTTTATTCAATTTGTATATATTAATTTTGTGTCAGAAATTATTCTGGGTTGAAAGGATTTTTGCAGAAGAAACTCCACTCAGGGAATGTCCAAATGAGGCTCTTTTCATGTCCCCAAGAGCTGGGACAGAGACAGGCACTCAATCTGTCATGCAGTACCTGGGTCTCGAACTGCCGATTTGCCAGCCTTCCAGCTAACAAGGCAAGCTTTTTAACCACTGAGACACTGCAGCCCCTTTCCATCTGCATGACCATATGTATCCACAGAAGTTCATATTCAGTTAACTCCAGGCAGGATCTGTGGAGATGAAGGCCAGGGCCAGCACTGTTTTCTGGTGAGATACAAGGGCGTGGCACAGAGGAATCCTTCTTCAGAGCTTGGCATTATGGATGGGATACACCAGTGATGGTGAACCTTGGCACTCCAGCTGTTCTTGAACTGTGCAGTAAACCCATTCATGTGGATTCACAGAGACTTGGGCTTCTGGGAACTGAAGTCCAAGAACAGCTGGAGTGCCAAGGGGATACAATGTGAGATCAACTGTGCTATAGCTGCGATCTCCTGGAATACCCTACTCCATACCTGTCAACCCGCGGCTCCGGAAAAACGGGACCTGGGCACATCGCTTGTGCGCAGGTCGCATTCTACGCATGCGTGGAAAGGTTTTACCCCTTCCACGCATGCATGGAAGCGCTACGCCGCTTGCGCAGCCCTTACACAAGTGACGTAGCGCTTCCACGCATGCGTGAAAGGAGTAATACCCTTCCGCGCATGCGCGGAAAGCATTTCCCCCGCTGCCAAATTACGGGGTTTTGGCAGCAGGGGCCGGGTTATGACGTCAATCGACGTCAATTTACGGGGTAATCCCGGCCAAATCGGGAAGGTTGACAGGTATGCCCTGCTCACAATGTGATTCTCAGAGCCTATCATTCTTAGTAAGAATCAAGGGATCACTTTTCTACACACCACAAGATTTTTCAGAGGATCATCCCACCCCACCCCACCAAGAAATCTGACAGGATATCTTATGTGATTTCTTAGAAGTGTAGTGGTCTCTTTTCATCAAAGGAATACCTAGCTGTGCAGAATAATTATAATCCCTGCATAAAATGGCATCTTTGTTTCACAAGGTTCCCCAGAGCTGTGAAAAATTTGGCAATTACTTGCAAAAACAAGCATGCAAAACAAAAACAAACTGTCAATCTTATTCTTATGCAAGAAAGTCCCCATGAGGGACTCAGAATAACAAGATGTAGGGAAAAAATACCAAGAAGGGCTAATTTTTCAAGTAGTTGCCACATGCCTACCTCCAAAGCCTTGTCAGAGCAAAATAATGTTCTGTTACAAGGGCAGTGCAAAAATGAAGACAAATGGATTGGTCCCTCTCAGCAAGTGAGAAACAGCTCTTCTGTAAGGTTAATGGCTCTTGTAAAGCTAATAGAGAAGCAGCTGTCCTGTAAAGCTATTCAAAAGCAACCACTTCTAAATAACTGGCATTACAACAGGAATAATTTCCCACAATATTTCTTTCACACTACTGTATGGATTGTAGCTACATTCAGCAGGAACAGGGTTACATGGGGCCAATGATGTCATAGTGATTGCTATTGAGAAAGTCTGACTCCTCCTTTGAAAGACAGATACTGAAGCTGAAATACTTTGGCCACCAAATGAGAAGAGAGGACTCACTAGAGAAGATCCTGATGCTAGGAAAGATCAAAGGCAAAAGGAGAAGTGGACGGTAGAACATGAGATAGTTAGACAGCATTGTTGACGTGGTAGATGTGAATCTGGGCAGATTCTGGAGCAGGAGTTCCCAACCTTTTCAAGCCAGGGGCCGGGTCATGCTCTCTCAGTCAACTTTGAAGGCCAGATGGCTATTTTCACCTGCCTGCACAATGGGGTGGCCATTTTGTCCCAAAAAATAGGTGTCAAATAGGTGGCCATTTTGTTTCTCAAATGCCCTTGGAGGAGTGGGGGCTACATGAAATGACACCACAGGCCAGATCTGGCCCACAGGCCTTAGGTTGAGAACCCTTGCTCTGGAGGATGGCAAATGACAGAGAAGCCTGCCATGCTGTGGTGGGACTTGACTGTGGGACTAAACAACAACAAATTGAGAAAGTCCTGTTGCTTTGACCCTGTGAGTACTGGCTCCACTACCACTCTACACTTTTTAGATATCACTTTTTTCTACATTGATGCTGTATACCTACCTTTCACTCACCAGCACTTCCCCTGTTATGACCTCCAATATATTTCTCAATACATAGGCATGTGGGGTGTAAGTATAGGGTGATTTCTCTGCTCAGGAGTGCCATTCCAACTATTTGCTTGTAGTGTGTGACTCAGTTCTCTTATCAGCTGATTAAAGAGCTGTCCAACTACTGGGTTCTGGTCTATTTTCATGAGATCACTAGATCCTTTCAGAACCTATTCTCCCACTTTTAAGCTGGAAAATCAGAAATAGTCCTTAAAGATAAGAATTATTTCCCAAGCCAGTTGTGAATGGAAACGGGAACAAGTTTACTAGCTTAATTCAATCTTTGCCTTTGGGGAAGATTGTGCAGCTGAAAGGGAAGAATGGGGTTACATTTCACAACCAGCATGGTGCCTGGATTTCCAATACTTTAATTTCTAGTAAATGCAGCGGTAAGCAATATAAATGGCACACATGCCATTGATGCAAATGGATTTTTCCTATCCATCCCAAAGCAGGAAGCATCCATATGCTGGAGATTTCTCTTAAGAGCAAATACTTATCTAGTGCAGCTTCCTGTTTCCCATAATATCCAATCAGCTGCCCCAAGGAGATCCACAATGAGTAGGTAAGTACAGGGCTGTCACCTGAAAACTCTCTAAAAGGGATCAGTTCTTTAATCTATCAATAAAACAGCCAGAGTGGTTTTGAAGGAAAAGAGATTTCATCAACAAAATCAATTATTACTTAACATATGCATATGTGGTACCCAAATCAGGAGATGTGGGGACCTCGATTTACAATTTAACCATGCTTTTATACTTATTTGATGAAATATATACATGTTTTCTCAGTCCTTTGTACATCATAGGTGAGGTGAAGACGTGCCACATTTTATCTTGATATTGCATAAATTTGGAATGTACAAAAATTTCAGTCATAGAATCCTACTTTATTTAGATAGATGACACCGGACTTTTGTACAACTGACTTTTTCCATGCTACAGATCAGCACAAATAATTAAAATGGTTACACAAGCTTCATTGTGATCCTTTACTGCATATTTATTTTGTTAAGGGGAAAGGGTTAATACTTATTTTAGCTCATTTTGGGGGCACAGGGCCTTTTTTTGCTGTTATTATTGCCCAAAAGCTGATCTTCAGATCCATGCGCTGCCTCTGATTTGGAACAAGGGTGTGAAAATCTGTAACTGACTCTAGGGTTCAGTGCTCATCTCTGTTTACAGCCAAAGAGCCAGCGATGTCAGATGTTTCTGTGGGCAGGACTCGTAGGGTCAAAACAACAGGACTTTCTCAATTTGTTGTTGTTTAGTTACACAGTCAAGTCGCACCATTTGTGCATGGAACACGGTTTACTTTCCCACCAAAGTGGTACCTATTTATCTACTTGCAGTTTCTTGCTTTCTAACTGCTAGTTGGCAGGAGCTAGGACAGAGACGGAAGCTCATTCTGTCATTTCATTTCATTTCATTTCATTTCATTTCATTTATTCGATTTATACCCCGCCCTACTTAGCCAGGGCCAACTCAGGGCGGCTTTAGTGTATGGGACCAAAGACGACCGGATAACCGAAGGGTTGGTTTAACACAGGTTTATTGCATGAGGTTCCAGTTAAGCATGAGGTAATGGCGGTGATACATCTCAATATATACAGTAGCGTTCTTCATTTGAATCCTGTAGCACGGTAGCTCATTGGCTGCTACCGGCGTGGCCTCGCCCAGGCACGCCTCCTTTCCTGCTGCTGTTTGCGGGGAAGGTTTTCCCGCGGCTGTCCGTGATTGCGCAATGTGAACCATGTGAGAGTGAACGCTCGCAGCTGCCCTCTATAGGCTGTCTGCTCGCGTTCCTTTACAGCTGATATCGTTTGTATCTGGAGTGGTTACAATCTTGCCTTTACAGTATCATGAGCATGCATACATACATACATAACATCCCTCCCCCCTAGGATGGGACGAAGTCCCGCAACCATTGTGGCTTGCCGCACGTTCGCTTGGGGCGTGCTTGCGCCTGCCCTAATTCTGGAGAGCCCGTGATCCCTGACTCCGCGGGTGCTTGTCCTGCAACGGGAAACGGGGATTCGTTAGTGGCTCTGTGGGGCGTCCGTGCCTGCCTTGCGCTTGGGGAAGGGAATGGGATGAACAGTTGGGAGGTAAATCCCTGCCTATTGCCCTCGGACCCCGGGGACCCTCCTAGTGTGAACCGCGGAACCGATGAGGTCGCCCTTGGGGAACGGCTACCTTCTGATCCCTGCTCGGGGGACCTTAAGACTGTGGTGGGCGGACTCGCTGATGCCTCCGGTCTTGGAGGTGTCGGTCTCCGGAACATGGGCGCTATGTTGCATTCTAACTCACAGGGGCTACTGGGACTGGAAGTACCAGGGGCTGAACTGAAACCCCTCTTTTCGCTAGGACGGGTGGGGAACCACTCCGCTAACTCCCCCTGGTACTGTAAATCAACGTCTAAACTTCTATGGGCCTCTGAGCCTCGGGGGGACTTCCGCGGCTTCCGCGGGGTATGAGTGTGGTTGGGGCTCCTCCTTTCTGACGGGGACTCCCGCAACCCGGGGCTCCTCCTCTCTGGCGGGGACTCCCGCAAAAGATTTCCGTGGATCGATTGCCTTTCCTCCCCCCTTGGTGGGGACCCATGCTCCCCTTTTCCTCCCCCTTGGGCTAAACGGGTGGGGGAGTACCCTAACGCTGATTCAATGCTGATCTCATCCGCGTCTTGCTCTCCGGGGACCCTACGCCTGAGTTGGTCCACGTGTCGCCTCCACAGGAAACCTGTACTGGTCTCTACGCGGTATGAGACGGGGCCGGTTTGATCTACTACGGTGCCCGGCACCCAGGCTGGCCCCGCGCTGGCGTAATTCCTGCAGTGTACTGGGGCGCCTATGCTGAAACTCTTTGTGGGTTCCACCCCTATGTTCCGCCCTTTGTCCTCTACTCTCGTGGGGTCTAGCTTGGATATCCCCGTGGCCAGCTTCCTGCGCATCAACAGCTCTGCGGGGGAGTACCCTGACGCTAACGGGGTGACCCTGTATCTCAGCAGGAATTGGCACAATTTCAGGTCGAGGTCTCCGGGACCCATGCGCAGTAGCGCGTCTTTCGTGGTGCGCACGAGGCGCTCTACTTGGCCATTGGTGGCCGGGTGAAAGGGGGCGGAGGTGACGTGCCGAATGGCGTTGCGCTCCATGAATGCCCTGAACTCTGCGGACGTGAAACAGCTAGCGTTATCGCTGACGAGGGTGTCGGGTAAACCGAACGTGGAAAAGACCCTCCTTAACTGTTTAATTGTTGTGGCCGAGGAGGTGTTCGAGACTGGAATGACCTCCAACCACTTAGAGAACGCGTCCACCACGAGGAGGAAAAGCGTTCCCCTGAACGGGCCAGCAAAGTCTACGTGTACTCGGGACCAGGGTCCCCTTGCAGCATCCCATTCCCTGGGTGGCGAGCGAGCCTCTTCTGGCCTAGAGCTTTGGCACGCCTCGCAAGTGCCGACCATGTGTTCGATGTCGGCGTCTAACTGGGGCCACCAAAAATAGCTGCGGGCTAGTGCCTTAGAGCGTACGATCCCCAGGTGGCTGACGTGCAGCAGTTTAAGCACCCTCGGCCGGAGAGACGTGGGGATCACTACCCGCTGTCCCCACAAGAGGCAACCCCTCTCTAGGGACAACTCTAATCTCTTTTTGAAAAATGTGTCGAATTCCGCTGCTGGGGAAGACACGGGCCACCCTTTCTGCACCCAGGAGCAAACTGTGGCCAGCGCTTTGTCCTTGCCTGTCGCTTTGGCGATTTCGGCCGGTACTACTGGAGGGGAGTCTAGGACCTCTATCATTAAGACCTGGTGGTCCCTCTCTACTCCGCCCACGTGGCAGCAATCCCGGGGAATGGGGGACCTCGACAGAGCGTCGGCATGGCTTATCTCCCTCCCGGGCCGGTATACCAACGCGTGCTGATACGCGTTGAGAAAAATGGCCCACCTGAGCATCCTCGGGGACAGGATCTGGGGTGTGGGCTTGTCTGCGGTGAAGATGCCCAGCAAAGGCTTGTGGTCAGTCACTATGGTGAAGGGGCGGCCGTACACAAAATCATGAAATTTCTTGGTCCCCGCAATTATTGCTAGCGCCTCCCTGTCTGTCTGAGCATAATTCCTCTCCGCTTGGGACAGGGATCTAGAGTAGAAAGCTATCGGGGCCTCCCTACCGTTCTCCAGCACGTGGCAAAGCACCGCCCCCACCCCCACCGGGGATGCATCGCATATCAGGACCACCGGGCGTTTGGGATTAAAGTGGGTCAGTACAGCATCTGATGCCAGGAGTCGCTTCAGGTCATTGAAAGCCTTTTCCTGGTCGTCGCCCCACTTCCATGCCTCGTCCTTTTTTAACAATTTGTGTAGCGGTTCTGCCACGGCTGCCTTCCGCGGAAGGAAGGAGTGGTAGAAGTTGAGCAGTCCGAGGAACGACTGCAACTCGGGCTTGGAGGTGGGGCGAGGGGCCTTTTTGATGGCGGCTACCTTGGATTGGGCTGGCCTAATTCCCTCGGGAGTGACACGGAACCCTAGGAACTCAACCTCTGTAGCGAAGAAGACGCATTTGTCTTTCCGCAACCTCAACCCCGCCTTTTCGAATATTGTCAGGACCTTTCCCAATCTTGTTGCTAATTCGGCCCGGCTCCCCCCTGTAATTAATACGTCATCAAAATAGGGTAACACCCCCTCCAACCCCTTCAGGAGGCGTTCCACCAATGACTGGAAAATCCCGGGCGCCGAATTCACGCCGAATTGGAGGCGCGAAACCTGGAACGCCCCTTTGTGGGTGACTATGGTCTGTGCAGCAGCTGCGGCGGGGGTCACCGGGAGTTGCTGGTAGGCTTGGGCCAGGTCGAGTTTGGCGAAACACCTCCCCCCGTGTAACCTGGCCAACAAGTGGCTGACTACCGGCACCGGATACGCATTAGGGCGGATCGCCTTATTGATGGTGCACTTGTAATCAGCGCATATGCAGACCTCCCCGTTGGCCTTGAGCGCTGTTACAATTGGAGTTTCCCACTCCGCAGAATCAACAGGAACAAGAATCCCCTGGCCCACCAATTTGTCCAACTCCGCCTCTATTTTGTCCTTTAGTGCGAAAGGCACTCTGCGCGGTTTAAGTCTGATTGGGCGCACTCCAGGGTCCAGGTCGAAAGTCACTGGGGGGCCCTTGAATTTTCCTAGCCCCTTTTTAAAAACCTCGGGGTGCGCGTCGCACACGCTCTGTATTGGATCAGTCCCGGCGGCGTGTGCTCCCACGGCGTGCACCCCCCCAATGAACAACCCCAGGGGCTGGAACCATTGAGTCCCGAGGAGGCTGCATTTACCTCCCTTGAGGACGACTAGGGGAAGCGTTGCGGTGTACTTTTTGAACTGGACCTGGAACTTCCCAACCCCCAACACTGGGATGCGGTTCCCTTGCACGTCCTTCAGTGTGGCCCTCAACGCCTTGAGCTTGGGCCGCACGCGGGGAGCGATTTTCATGAACTCCCCCTGGGAAATAATAGAGTATGAAGAACCCGAGTCCACCTCCATTCTAACAGGGGCCCCTTGTATTACTACCTCAACGAAGTAACGGGGGTGCTCCGTGGAAACGCTGCAAACCGGCGCGTCGTCCTCGCTGTCGTCGGAGATTCGCCCTACTCCGTCCCGCGTCCTCGTGGTCCGGGTGCCGTCCTTCGGCCTCGTGGTGCGGTCCTGCCTCGCGGTGCGGTCCTGCCTCGCCGAGCGGTCTGGAGAACTCCGGGTGGCCTCGCGTCGTTTCCGGCAGACCTTGGCGATGTGCCCGCGCCGGCCGCAGTTGTGGCACTCGGCCTTGCGGAATGGGCATTTGGTGCGGGCGTGGGCGGCGCCGCAGCCGTCGCAGCGCCGGCCCTCTCTGTGGACCCTCCGGATGTCCTCGTCGTCGCTGCTCTCTGCAGACGAGTTCGAAGCCCGCCGGGCCGCGCGCACCGAACTCTCTGCCTTGGCGGTCTTCGGGCGCCAGTCCTGAAGCTCGTGCACCCCGGCCGTCGTGGCCTCTGCGGCCTGTGCCGCGTCGAGGACTTGTTGCCACGTGGGAGGCGGCTCCCTTTTCATCAGCGCGCGCTGAGTCTCTGTGTCCCTCAGACCGCAGAGCAGGCAGTCCCGGAGGGTGACGTCGGGGAGTTCCCACTTGCATGGGCCGGCGGCCAACCGCAGGGCCGCGGCGAACTCATCGACCGATTCTCCGGGTGCCTGGACTCGCCTCCAGAACGCGCTCCGAGCGGGGAACATCGCTATTGCCGGCCGGAGATGGGCGCGCAGCGCCGCCAGGAGCTCTGTGGCCTTGAGGTCGCTCACTTTCCTCGGCGCGATTAGGTCCACCAAGGTCCTCTTGGTCTCTTGTCCGAGCATGCGGACGAAGATGGCCCTCTTTTTGGCCTCGTCTGAGACTTCGAGCTCCACCAGCGCAGCGTTGAAGTCTATCTCAAACAGCTCCAAGTCTCCCGGCTTCCTGATCTCGTAGCCGGCGCATGTCTTGGTCCCGTGGGCAGCCATATCCCACCTTCGTCGCCAATTTAGTGTATGGGACCAAAGACGACCGGACAACCGAAGGGTTGGTTTAACACAGGTTTATTGCATGAGGTTCCAGTTAAGCATGAGGTAATGGCGGTGATACATCTCAATATATACAGTAGCGTTCTTCATTTGAATCCTGTAGCACGGTAGCTCATTGGCTGCTACCGGCGTGGCCTCGCCCAGGCACGCCTCCTTTCCTGCTGCTGTTTGCGGGGAAGGTTTTCCCGCGGCTGTCCGTGATTGCGCAATGTGAACCATGTGAGAGTGAACGCTCGCAGCTGCCCTCTATAGGCTGTCTGCTCGCGTTCCTTTACAGCTGATATCGTTTGTATCTGGAGTGGTTACAATCTTGCCTTTACAGTATCATGAGCATGCATACATACATACATAACACGGCTTACAACAGGAAAATTAAATACAATATAACAAATTAACACACCAAATACAATAGCATACAATAAAAGATTACAAGTTACAACTTTACAAATTAGTGCAAAATAAATATACCATAATATCATAACATTACAGAGCAAAGCTCAATGTACTTAACATCAGCAAAGGGAGCCGGCAAAGGAACCATGGCTCTGGTGGTGTTGGTGGCACGGCTTTTGAAAGTCCCGCCGCGTAACGCCAGTCAGCTGCGATCCTACCTCCCCCGCCAGGCAGGGCAGGGGAGGGAGCCGGCGAAGGAACCATGGCTCTGGTGGTGTTGGCGGCGCAGCTTTTGAAAGTCCCGCCGCGTAACGCCAGTCAGCTGCGCTCCTACCTCCCCCGCCAGGCAGGGCAGGGGAGGGAGCCGGCGAAGGAACCATGGCTCTGGTGGTGTTGGCGGCGCAGCTTTTGAAAGTCCCGCCGCGTAACGCCAGTCAGCTGCGCTCCTACCTCCCCCGCCAGGCAGGGCAGGGGAGGGAGCCGGCGAAGGAACCATGGCTCTGGTGGTGTTGGCGGCGCGGCTTTTGAAAGTCCCTCCACGTAACTCCGGTCAGCTGCACTCCTACCTCCCCCGCCAGGCAGGGCAGGGGAGGGAGCCGGCGAAGGAACCATGGCTCTGGTGGTGTTGGCGGCACGGCTTTTGAAAGTCCCACCGCGTAACGCCAGTCAGCTGCGCTCCTACCTCCCCCGCCAGGCAGGGCAGGGGAGGGAGCCGGCGAAGGAACCATGTGGTACAAGGGTCTCCAACTGCTGGCCTGATGACCTTCCAGTCATCAGGTTCAGCGTCTTAACCACTTGAGCCACTGCAGTCCCATTAAATCTTAACAAGTGAAGAAAGAGAGGAAAGACTAGATTTCTCACCCTCCCTTACTGTTCTTTTCATGCAGAAAGTGATAGTCTGGAGAGAACACTATCCTCTCTGAGTGATTGGGAACACTACCTATGGTAGTTGCCCATGGCATCCAAAACCCATTAGTTCTTTTCAGAGCACAACAGCCCACACCAAAAGAATCCTCTTTCCATCTGAAAATTTAATGTGCATTTTTGTGCATGTTTTCAAAAATGCTTGCATATTTTTATGAGCCTTTCCCATTCAGTAAAGCACAGCAGTATCCATTTATCTGTGCATTTCTATTTTTCATGTGGTTTTTATTTTCAAAATGTGTGCATAATTTTATGCCCATTTCCATTCACCAAATTGAACTGCAAGATTCGTTCTCTGGAAATTGACCTTGTTCAGTAAGCAGGATTAAAGTATTAGAATAGGAAGGGGCCCTCCTGCCAACCTAGCAGGTCGAAAGCAGGAAACCACAAGTAGATAAATACCTGTAGGTACCACTTTGGTGGAAAAGGTAAATAGTGTTCCGTACACTCCAGTGTCTGGGCATGCCTGCCACATGTCCACAGAAACGTCTGTAGACGCAGATAGCGCTGGCTCTTTGGCTATAAACAGAGATGAGCACTGAACCCTAGAGTCAGATATGACTGACTTTCAAGCAAGGGTGACCTTCACCTAGAAAGGGGCCTATGAAGCCATTAAGTCCAACGCGCTGTTTAACGCAGAATCCAAATCAAAGCAGATCTGACAATTGGCTGTACAATTTTCTCTTCAATGCCTCCAGTGTCATCACCTCCCAAGGTTATTGGGGCCATTGCCGTACTGCTCCAACAGTTAAGATGTTTTTTCCTTATATTCAGCCTTTATCTGGTTTTCTGTAACTTGATGCCATTATTATATGCCCTGCATCTGAGATGATCAAGACTATGACTATCTTTCAAGTATTTGAAAAGTGCTATCATACCCTCCCCTCAGTCTCCTTTTCTCAAGGATAAACATGCCCAGTCCCTTCAGTTTTTCCTCATATGATAAGGTTTCCAGTCCTCCTCTGAACTTGTTCCAGTTTTTTGGCATCTTTCTTAAAGTGTAGTGTTCAGAACTAGACACAGTACTCCAGATGAAGCTTAACTGGTGTCAAATAAAGGGAAACTAGTACCTCACAGGTTTGGGAGGCTGTTCTTCTGGTAATGCAACTTAAAATGTCATTTGCTTTTTTTTTTTTACAGCCACATCACACTCTTGGCTCATATTCAGCTTGTGATCTAAAACAATTCCAAGATCCTTCTTGTTTGTAATATTATTGAGCCAGGTATCCCCCACCTTGTAAATATACATATGTTTCCACCATCAGCTGCAAAACTTTGCACTTATTCCCGCTAAATTTCATTCTGTGTTTTCAGTCCTGTGCTCAAGCCTATTCTCTATTGGCAATGTAATTTATGCCATCTTTTGCCAAAAATGTCCTTCTGTACGCTACATAGGAAATACAGGACAATTTTTGCACAAATGAGTTAATGAACATAAACCAGACATCAGGAATGGCAACACAGAGAACCCCGTTTCATACCATTTCAATCTACCTAGATATGCTATCCAAGACTTGAAAGTTGCCATTCTGGAACAGAGAAATTACAAGACAAGGATCCAGAAGAAATAAAATACATTCATTTGATGAACACTCATCACAAAGGTATGAATATTAGTCAGAGATTTCTGGGACATTATCAAATTTGATACACAGGTTGTTACATGCTGCTATATATGTTGTATGTTATATTTTATTATATCACCTTCACATAAATATTTCAGTAAAATTCTCATTCACAACATAGGCTGTCTGACAGAACAAAGGATGAACTCACACTATTGTTAATAGATGCTGAAGATCAAACTCATTAACAAATGTTCAATGGCAGGTTTTGTTTTGTATCCTCCTACTATTTGCAATTGAAAGGGGGGAGGCTTTACAACTAATCCAAATAACAACCAAATACAGTATTATCTGCCATTACCAGTTGTGCTGTGTAAAGCCATATTGATTTGTATACTTATCTGTCATACTAACTGTTGTGTTCTGTAAAGCAGTGCCTTTAACAATGTACCTTTGCCATGTGTTATCAATGTAACCTTTCTGTGTGCAACATTATAACCATCACCTGTATCAATGTATGCTTAATAAGGGGACGCGAGCTAGTGACCACCAGAGGGCAGTAGCGAGCGTCCAGCTCTAATGGACCATAGCCACCTGAATCAGCAGCGCGGGAAGATTCCCCGCGACCTCCTCACCTGGTCAAGAAGGGCGTGACCTCTACGACGTCACGCAGGCAGCAACCAATAGTCTGTCAACGAGCCACATTCAAATGTATAGCCAGCTGTATATATTGAGCTACCCATCCGCCATTACCACATGTTCCTCCGGATCATCATGCAATAAACCTGTGTTAAGCCAACCCTTCGGCTGTTGTATTGTCTTTGGTCCCTTACACTAAATTGGCGACGAGGATGGGATATGGCAGCCCACGGGACCAAGACATGCGCCGGTTTCGAAATCAAGAAACCGGGCGACTGGGAGATCTTCGAGATGGACTTCCAGGCCGCACTGATCGAGTCCGAAGTCACGGAAGAGGCGAAGAAAAGGGCCATCTTCACCAGAATGCTCGGACAAGAAACAAAAAGGACCTTGGTGGACCTGATTGCACCGAGGAGGGTGAGCGAATTCAAGGCCAAGGAACTCATGCAGTTGCTGCGTGAGCACGTCCGGCCCGCCACGGCGATGTTTCCCGCTCGGAGTGCGTTTTGGAGGCGAGTCCAAGCGCCTGGGGAGACGGTCGCCGCGTTCGTGGCGGCCCTGCGGCTGGCGGCCGGCCCGTGCAAATGGGAGAACGTCGAAATCACCCTCCGAGACTGTGTGCTGTGCGGCCTGAACGACGCCGAGACCCAGCGCACATTAATGAACCAAGAGCCGCCTCCCACGCTGCAGGAGGTCGTCAGAGCGGCCCAGGCCGCCGAAGCTACGAAGGCCGGGGTCCAAGAACTCCAGGACTGGCGGCCAAAGTCGAGCAAAGCAGAGGCTCCGGTACACGCGGCCCGGCGAACTTCGAGGTCGTCTACAGAGAGCAGCGACGACGAGGACGTACAGAGGGTCCGGAAGGAGAGCCGGCGTTGCGACGGCTGTGGCGCGGCCCACGACCGCGTGAAATGCCCCTTCCGGAAGGCCGAGTGCCACAACTGCGGCCGCCGCGGGCACATCGCCAAGGTGTGCAGGAAGAAGCGCGAGTCCCGGAGCAGCTCCCCAGACTGTTCCGCGGGACGAGACCGCCCAGCGAAACCCAAAGACGGCGCCCAGGCCACGCGGAAGCAGGACGGCGTGGGCCGCATCGCCGACGGCAGCGAGGACGACGCCCCAGTGTTCAGCGTGTCTACGGGACACCCCCGCTACTTTGTTGAGGTACTAGTCCAAGGGGTGCCCATTAGGATGGAAATTGACTCGGGGTCCTCATATTCAATAATTTCCCAGAGGGAATTTTTTGGAATTGCCCCCCAAAAGTGGCCCAAGCTCAAAGCATTGAGGGCCACGCTACGGGACATGCAAGGGAACAGTATTCCAGTGTTGGGGGTTGGAGAATTTCAGGTCAAATTCAAGGAGCATGCCGCGTCCCTTCCCCTAGTCGTACTCAAGGGAGGAAATTGCAGCCTCCTCGGGACTCAATGGTTTCAGCCCCTGGGGTTGTTCATTGGGGGGGTGCATGCCGTGGGGATGCACGCTGTTGGGACTGATCCAATTCAGGAGGTGTGCGAGGCGCACCCCGAAGTCTTCAAAATGGGACTGGGGAAATTTAAAGGGCCCCCAGTGACTTTCGACCTGGACCCGGAGGTCCGCCCTATTCGCCTAAAACCACGCCGGGTGCCGTTCGCACTCAAGGACAAGATAGAGGCGGAACTGGACAAATTGGTGGGCCAGGGGATTCTTGTGCCTGTAGATTCTGCGGAGTGGGAAACTCCAATTGTAACTGCTCTAAAGTCTAATGGGGAGGTCCGCATATGCGCCGACTACAAGTGCACCATCAACAAGGCGATCCGCCCGAATGCATATCCGGTGCCGGTAGTCAGCCATCTGCTGGCCAGGTTACACGGGGGGAAATGTTTCGCTAAGCTCGACTTAGCACAGGCCTACCAGCAGCTCACGGTTTCTCCTGCCGCAGCTGCTGCGCAGACCATAGTCACCCATAAGGGGGCGTTCCAGGTGACACGCCTCCAATTCGGCATGAATTCGGCGCCAGGAATTTTCCAGTCACTCATGGAACGCCTCCTGAAGGGACTGGAGGGGGTGTTGCCTTATTTTGATGACGTGTTAATAACAGGGGGGAGTCGGGCTGAATTGGCCAAGAGGTTGGGGAAGGTCCTGACGATTTTTGAAAAGGCGGGGCTCAGGTTGCGAAAGGACAAGTGCGTCTTCTTCGCAACCGAGGTTGAATTCCTAGGGTTTTGTGTAACTCCTGAGGGGATAAAACCATCCAAGTCTAAGGTGGCAGCCATAAAGAAAGCCCCCCGCCCCACCTCCAAGCCCGAGTTGCAGTCGTTCCTAGGGCTGCTCAACTTTTACCACTCCTTCTTTCCCCGGAAGGCAGCGGTGGCCGAACCGCTACACAGGCTGCTTAAGAAAGACCAGGCATGGAAGTGGGGCGATGACCAAGAAAGGGCATTTAGTGAGCTGAAAAGCCTCCTGGCATCCGACGCCATACTGACCCACTTCGACCCCAAACGCCCAGTAGTTCTGATCTGTGATGCGTCTCCAGTGGGGGTGGGGGCAGTGCTGTGCCACGTGCTGGAGAACGGAAGGGAGGCCCCGATAGCATTTTACTCCAGGTCCCTGTCCCAAACGGAGAGAAACTACGCACAGACGGACAGGGAGGCATTAGCGATAGTCTCGGGGACGAAAAAATTTCACGATTTTCTGTATGGCCGGCCCTTCACCATCGTGACGGACCACAAGCCCCTGCTAGGCATTTTTACCGCGGATAAGCCCACTCCTCAAATCCTGTCCCCAAGGATGCTCAGGTGGGCCATTTTTCTCAACGCGTATCAGCACGCGTTGGTCTACCGGCCCGGGAAAGAAATCAGCCATGCGGACGCTCTATCTAGGTCTCCCCTTCCCCTAACGCCCAGCCAGGTGAGCATGGGGGAGCGGGACCATCAGGTTCTCATGATAGAGGTGCTGGATTCGCCCCCCGTAGTGCCCGCCGACATTGCCAAAGCGACAGAGAAAGACAAAACGTTAGCAACAGTAAGCTCCTGGCTACAGAAAGGGTGGCCCGCATCCTCCCCGGTGGAGGAGTTCGCTCCATTTTTCAGAAAAAAGCTGGAACTGTCCCTAGAGAGGGGATGTCTCTTGTGGGGGCAGCGGGTGGTGATTCCCACTTCCCTTCGGCCGCGGGTGCTCAAACTGCTTCACGTCAGCCACCCCGGCATCGTGCGATCCAAGGCGCTGGCCCGGAGTTACTTCTGGTGGCCCCAGCTAGACGCCGACATTGAGCACATGGTCGGCACTTGTGAAAGTTGCCAATGCTCCAGACCAGAGGAGGCCCGCCTTCCCCACAGGGAATGGGACGCGGCTAAGGGGCCGTGGTCCCGGGTGCACATTGATTTCGCGGGCCCGTTCAGAGGCACCCTGTTCCTCCTTGTAGTGGACGCGTTCTCCAAATGGTTGGAGGTTATCCCAGTCACGAGCACCTCCTCGGCCCAGACAATTAGACACTTGCGGAGGCTCTTTTCCACGTTCGGCATACCCGACACGTTAATTAGCGACAACGCTAGTTGTTTCACGTCCTCCGAATTCAAGGCGTTCATGGAAATTAATGCAGTTCGGCATATCACCTCCGCCCCTTTTCACCCGGCCACCAACGGCCAAGTAGAGTGCCTCATCCGCACCACGAAGGACGCGTTGCGGCGCATGGGCCCAGGGGATTTGAACCTACAAGTGTGTCAGTTTCTGCTAGGGTACAGGGTGACCCCGTTGGCGTCAGGATACTCCCCCGCAGAGCTCTTAATGCGCAGGAAGCTGACCACCATCCTTACTAGGCTAGACCCCACGGGGGTAGAGGACAAGGGGAGGAACATTGGGCTGGAGGCTACAAAGAGTTTCGGTGTTGGCGACCCCGTGCATTGCAGGAATTACGCCAGCACGGGCCCAGCCTGGGTTCCGGGCGTAGTTGTGGAGCAGACCGGCCCCGTGTCGTACCGCGTAGAAACCAGCACAGGGCTCCTGTGGAGGCGGCACGCGGACCAGCTCCGACGCAGGGTCTCCGATGAGCAGGGCACTGATCAGGCAGGAAATAAGTCAGCGTTAGGGTTCTCCCCCACCCGTTCAGCCCAAGGGGGAGGAAAGGGGGACCGTGGGCCCCCACCAAGGGGGAAGGAGGATGTCCTCATAGATACCCTGGGGGATCTTTCCGGGGAGGAGGAACCCGACCCCATACATATCTCGCGGAAAGTCCCCACAAATGCGGGTACCCCTACCAAGTTAGATTTTGATTTCCAGAACCAGGGGGGTTTTCGGAGTGGTCCCCCACCCGTCCAAGCGAGAAGAGGGGTTTTTCGTTAGCCCCAACGGCCCCCGGTTTCCCCACAATGGAGTTTTTCCCTTCCCCTAAGACCGCCAGACAGCGGCAAGCCACTAACGAGTCTCCCTCTCCCATTTCAGGACAAGGGACCAGGGAACAAAGAAGCGATAACGCCCCCGGGGGGGCAGCCCTCTTCACGGCCCACACGCACACGCAACAAGCCATCTTGGCTGAGAGACTTCGTCTCATCCTAGGGGGGAGGGATGTTGTGTTCTGTAAAGCAGTGCCTTTAACAATGTACCTTTGCCATGTGTTATCAATGTAACCTTTCTGTGTGCAACATTATAACCATCACCTGTATCAATGTATGCTTAATAAGGGGACGCGAGCTAGTGACCACCAGAGGGCAGTAGCGAGCGTCCAGCTCTAATGGACCATAGCCACCTGAATCAGCAGCGCGGGAAGATTCCCCGCGACCTCCTCACCTGGTCAAGAAGGGCGTGACCTCTACGACGTCACGCAGGCAGCAACCAATAGTCTGTCAACGAGCCACATTCAAATGTATAGCCAGCTGTATATATTGAGCTACCCATCCGCCATTACCACATGTTCCTCCGGATCATCATGCAATAAACCTGTGTTAAGCCAACCCTTCGGCTGTTGTATTGTCTTTGATCCCTTACACTAAACTAACCAATCACTCTGTACCTCTGTACATGATGTGTATAAATTGATGCCATGAAATCTCACTCCCATGTCTGATGAAGTAGACTTGATCCATGAAAGCTAACATTAAAATATAACGGTTGGTCTTCAAAGTGCTACAGTGTTTTTGTTTTGTTTATAAAAGGAGCAGACGCCGAAACTGCTGCTGCCACTGCCGCCACATTGCCTGCTCCGGGACCCACTCCATCGGCCCTGGAGATGCGGGACAGCTGCATCACCCTTGCCCTCCCGTGCCTGTTGCCAGGGGGGGATAAAAGGAGCAGACGCCGAAGCTGCCGCCGCTGTGTTGCCTGCTCCAGGACCCACTCCATTGGCCCCGGAGATGTGTGACAGCAGCGTCGCACTCACCCTCCCATGCCTGTTGCCAGGGGGGGGGGAAGAAGCAGATGCTGAAGCTGTCACCGCTACTGCTGCATTGTCTGCTCACTCCATCGGCCCCAGAGATGTGAGGCTGGTGCTTCACGGAGGGCTCCCCCAAAAGAGGACAATGTTGTTTTCTTCTGAGTACTTTTATGGACATGGAGCCCTGGCTGTGTTTGGGGTTGTGAGTTTAACTTTGTTTTCGCTATGAATTTTGCTTAATTGTATGTTATAGGTTTTTTTTAAATTATATTCTGTAATTTGTAATTTTGAAAATGTGTAATTTTTTGTGATATGTTGTGAGGCCGCCCTGAGTCAGCCTTGTGCTGAGTAGGGCGGGGTACAAATTAAATTGATTGATTGATTGATTCTCTGATGTGCTTGAAAATGATAATTCACTTTTCACATCAAATAAAGAATCATTTGCAACAATTTAACAAGATCTTTTAAAAGTGTTAATAGATGTTTACTGTATATACTCAAGTATAAGTCTAGTTTTTAGCCCCAAAAATGAGATTCAAAAAGTGGACTTGACTTATATGCAGGTCAATGACCCCCAAGGGTCCCAAAACTGCAGTGGTTCAAATTCAAACATACAGTAAAAAAAACCACTAGCACTACTGTAAAAACTCAAAAACATACCGAAACAAATGTCTAGATTAATTAATTTTACCATATGTTCATGTATTTTAATTATTAAAACTCACTAGCAGCTGCTGTATTTTCCACCCCCAACATATACTCAGGTCAATCTATTTTCTTAGTCTTAGAGGTCTAAATTAGGTACTTTGACTTATATTCATGACGACTTATAGTTGAGTATATACGGTATTTAAAACAAACTAAAAGCATCACCAAGAACAAAGGAAAAATGAAGAAAACAGCTGATAAATAAAATTAAACAACCCCAGAATCAAATAATTCACAGATATAAATCTGAATATCAATTAGGGATCTTCTGTCATTACCTGGTGTAAAAATTCACATTGATTTCCAACTTTATCTGTTATACTAACCAACCATTGTGTACCTCTGCATCCATACCTGAGAGGTATAAATTAATGCCATGAAGCCTCACTCTTATGTCTGATGAAGGAGACTTGATGCACAAAAGCTAACATTAAAATATTTTGTTAGTCTTAGAAGCGGCACAATATTTTGGTCTTTTTTATTTAGTATC
Organism: Bradypodion pumilum; assembly: GCA_035047305.1. NCBI lineage: Eukaryota > Metazoa > Chordata > Lepidosauria > Squamata > Chamaeleonidae > Bradypodion > Bradypodion pumilum. The sequence continues at coordinate 330,194,358 of JAWDJD010000004.1, read as the reverse complement.
TGATATGCTCAATCAGACTAACAGGCCTCCCACTTCAGAAATTTCAGAGAAATATTAGTTAGACAGCATTCCCAATAAATCATCTTTTGCATTAACTGCAGCATCAGCTTCTTCAACCCTAAATTCCAGTGATTTACTGGAGAATGTGCTAGACTAGTTTTAGGAGGCTGACTGAGGTCTTTGTCACCCTGTGGGGTAGCAATAGCAAACCAGTCCTTCAACGTCTCACATACAGTACCTCCAAAACCCTATTAGGGTTGTTAGAAGTAACTTGATAGGAGCTAACAACCTGCTTCTACTCCTTCCTTGTTTTAATGAACTATCGATGACAGTCACAAGAAACTGAAGGAAGGATTTCAACCTTCTCATCGGCTGGAAAAGGAAAGCCTCAATCAAGTGAGATAGAAATTTTTAGAAAGTGCTCCTTTAGCTTTCAAACAGAGCTTGAGCACCCTCTACTGCATAAAAATGGGAAAGGCCAGCATTCATAAGGGGGAAAAGACTCCATCCATCTGTTTGCTACCTTGAGAATGTGGGATGCTCTGGATAAAGTTAGAAATAACAGTGACTGACATTCCAAAAGAAGAAGGTGGTATAGGAAGCAGGTCCCAGACTCATGATGGAAGCAGGATCCAAGAAAATAAAGGGCCTATGGTTTAACACTGGCTTTCATTCCCATTCTGCAAACCTGTTGATTTACTAACAGATCCAGTGGTGGCCAACCTTGGCACCTCAGGTGTTCTTGAACTTCAATTCCCAGAAGCCCTGATCAGCTGACTTGGGCTTCTGGTAACTGAAGTCCAAGAACACCTGGAGTGCCAAGGTTGGCCACCACTGGATATGTTAGGAAAAGTTCCAAACAACCAAATTCAAAGTTATAGAAACACTTAGTACTCAGCTGGTGGTATTTTCAGAGTGGTTTGTGTAGGTAAAGATAAAGGTCACCCTTGCTTGAAAACCAGTCATATCCAACTCTAGGGTTCAGTACTCATCTCTGTTTATAGCCTGCATTTGCAGCTATTTCTGTGGACATGTGGCAGGCATGCCTAGACACTGGCGTGCACAGAATGCTCTTTACCATCCCACCAAAGTGGTACCTGTTTATCTACTTGCAATTTTTTGCTTTCAAACTGCTAGGTTGGCAGGAGCTTGGACAGAAACGGGAACTCACTCTGCATGCAGTACTCAGGTATTGAACTCCGACCTTCCAGTCTTCAAATTCAGTGTCTTCACCACTTGAGCCACCACAGACCCCGTGATTTGTGTATCTAACCACTATGGGCTTTGAGAATCAGCCCCATGAATGGGGAAAATCATAGAAAGGGTCTGTGATTCAAGATTTGAGTTAGAAAGTGCAGGAGCAGCTGGATAAGCAATTCACAAATAGTGTTATCCATGCACAAATTGGAGATATTAATGGCATTGAGGCCATGAACTTTTAAGAGGGGCAATCAGTGCTACATTTTCTTACAGGTCCTGTTTGTTTTAATTAGCATTACTTCCAAACATGAGCAATTTTTTTTTACCATAACACAACAGGTGCCTATATTCAGCAGCCATAGAGATAATAGCACCCACCTATGTGTCATTCTCCCTACTGAAAGTATCTTTTCTATTAATAATGGGAAATTCCTTGGGTGGCGCATGTCCCTTCCTCTGCTATAGACTGGGTGTCAAATGTCACTGAAATCATTAGAACTATTCCTGTGCTGGAAGGGGTACATTGTTTGGGCTTTGGATGGATTTTCCACAGGGTGTGGTGGAGTACAGAAACATTCATTAAAAAAAGGAATGCTCGATTTCTTTCAAATACTTTTTTACAGCTGTCTCTGTGACTGTAGTTGTTGGCCCAACAATTCAAAAAAATGAGGCCTATTCCTGCTCTGTCAAAGCCTGAATATAACATCACTGAGAAGAAGAAACTGTTTGAGAAAGATGATGATCAGATATATAACTGAGGGGGCATAATACTGAATTGTCTTATTTCCTGTTGACAACATGGCATACAGGTCAATGCAAATCAGCCCCATCCTGGCATACACAGAAAGCATCTCGTCGAAGATTGTGGTATTTTTGAACCACAATTTGGTGTACCCAAAGTAACGGCCAACTTATGTTGGGTAATCGTTCCCACACTAGGTCAGGCGAAAAGAACTACAGAATGAGCTCACAAAAAGGTGGCTTCATTCATGGGTACAACTTCACAGAGGATCTATTCACACTTCCCCCCACTGTATGGGTTCAACATAAGGTAGGGCAACCTGGCCATCGACTCAGAGTGCCCAACAATACAGGAAACATTTTCAGCTGAAATGGCACAAACCTGCCCATTGATATTTGTGTAGCTTGAAAATAAAACATTAAAATTAATTAGTATTTAATTCATTCCCTTTCTGGACCTAAACTAGAAAAAGGTCCTCAGAACCTATTGCTTAAAAACAACATGAGCCTTACTTACTGCATATCTTTCTGTAGAGGACAGCATGTCAGCCCATGTTATCCCTTCTCCAAAAAAGAAAAGTCTTAGAGTTCCTTTTAAAAATTATTTCTACTTGATAGCCCAAGTTTGAATCTAATGTACTTGGAACATAATATCCAGCAACAAATCTTAGTTAGTGCATCAAATCTAAATGTGCATCATTTCTATGGGCTTCTTGGGCATCATAGTGTAAGGCCATGATGGTGAACCTTGGCATTCCAGCTGTTCCTGGACTTCAATTCCCAGAAGCCTAAGTCCCTATGAATCCATACAAATGGGTTTACTTTGCACAAGTAATCCCATTCATGTGGATTCACAGAGACTTGGGCTTATGGGAATTGAAGTCCAAGAACAGCTGGAGTGCCAAGGTTCACCATGGCTGGTCTAAGGCCATTGTCAGGTCAGAGACTTTGACACCTGGTGATCTCCCCGAGAGCATTACAAGAGCCCTATAGAACTTTATAGACTCTAGGGTAAAATTAGAAGCATGGTAATTACAGCTGTAATTTATCTCAATAAAAGGTGATTTCCAGAATGAAATGAGGTAATCATTTCCCAGCTTATCAAAATTCATCTTAACGTCAAGGTATAAGTCATTTCAGTGGGGCAATAGTTCCAGGCAACACCAACTTGTCTGTTTCTTCAAGTTTTAGTTATCTACATTGCTTCTAGGTTCCTTAAGCACATAATTACTAAGTTCTTGAAAAAGTAAAGATTTGTGAAAGACTTAAACAAATGTTTTTTATAGTCACTGTTAACCTTTTGGCTCAAGAAAAAGGGGAGAGGTGCGGAATCCCATATTTTCTGGAGCTGCGCTTGACAGGTATGGACTTAACCAGTAAATTCTGTTTACAACCTTGAATTTTATTCGCCATTCCCTTACAATTGGAGTCATTGACCTCCACAGAAACACCTGAAAACAGCAACTTGAGAAATGTGGAAATCACCTTATAGTTTTGGGGAAGTAAATGAGCAAGTGCAGCTGCCTGATATGGGATGGTAAATAAAGAAGGGATAATTTGGGGCTCATCCATTAACTGCCAACCCAATGAAAAAATGATTCCGCACCCCCTCCCCTTTTTCTTGAGCCAAAAGGCCAACAGTGACTATAAAAAACATTTCTTTAAGTCAGGGATTCTCAACCTGTGGCCTTGTGGGCCAGATGCAGCCCACGGCACCATTTCATGCTCCCCCACTGCCTCCACCACACCAGGAACTGCCATGTGGTGGAGGTAGGGCAAAATGGCTTTAAAAGGTTGAGAACTTCCGTTTTAAGTAGTAGTCTTTTTTTAAAAAGAGCTCTAACGCACTCATCAGACAGACTAAATCTTCAAGATTAAGAAGACCTGCCATACCCCTTCCCACATGTTGTTGTTGTTGTTGTTGTTGTTGTTGTTGTTGTTGTTGTTGTTGTTGTTGTTGTTGTTGTTGTTGTTGTTGTTGTTGTTGTTGTTGTTGTTGTTGTTGTTGTTTTCTTGTTTCTCTGTTTGGGAGATATTTGTAGATAGCCTTGACCTTGCAACAACAGAGGTAAATATTATATCTGCATACTCAGATATCTCAAAGGTCAGCTTTGGTTGATATTTCATGTGAAAAGGGAAGCAGAAGGCTAAAAAATCTCTCACCAGTATTCTGGTACTGTTTCTCTCCGTGGTGAGTCATCCAGAGACTCAGGGCTATAAAATGACAAACATTGGTAAATAAGATAATATTAATTACCTTGGTGATTCAACTGGAATAAACAGAGCTCAGTGACTATAAAGCAGAAAGTGCTTTATTGAAACCTGGGAGGTGGGTATAACAAATGTTTGCATTAAAAGCAAAGCAAGAAAGCAAACCTCTCTCATTAATCAACAATAATAAAAATTTAGTGTCAGAAATTATTCTGGGTTGAAAGGATTTTTGTGGGAGAAACTCCACTCAGGGGACAACAGAAGGTTTCCATTGACAAATAGGGGTACACAGAAAGAGCCTCCTTGAAAATTGTGGTATTTTTGAACCACAATCAGGCGTACACTGAGCAACGGCAACCTCATGCTGCTGACTAGTAAAGGTAAAGGTTTCCCTTGCTCGAAAGCCAGTCGTATCCGACTCTAGGGTGCAGTGCTCATCTCTGTTTCTAAGCCGAAGAGCCAGCGCTGTCTGCTTCTGCAGACGTTTCCGTGGTCATGTGGCAGGCATGACTAGACACCGGAGCGCACGGAACGCTGTTACCTTCCCACCGAAGTGGTCCCTATTTATCTACTTGCAATTTCTTGCTTTCGAACTGCTAGGTTGGCAGGAGCTGGGACGAAGACGGGAGCTCATTTCCGTCCTGCATGCTGCTGACTAATTTTTCTCAAACTCGGTCAGGTGAAAGAAACTACAGAATGAATTCACCAAAAGCTGGCTCTGTTTTGGCAGTTTAAAGTCTGGGCTAGACACAAAAGAAAAAATGACATATAGGAGAATATATGTCTAAAGAGGGCTGCCCCCTATTTTCCTTAATATTGCTTCTGTAGCTCAATAACCAAAACCCAGGGATAGGATAGAAAAACTAGAGGTGGGTAATGGGTCTTCTAGTTGAGAGATCACAAGAACTGTAGGGCATTCAGTTTGCTTACAGAAAGGATGGGGGATCACAGTTCCTTACCATTGGCAATGTTTTTTTATAATTTCTGGGAGTTGAAGTCCAAAGTGCCTAAAGAGCCAAAGATTCCTCATCAATGGTCTATCCAGGGTTTCTCAACCTTGAGCCCCCAGGTGTTCTTGGACTTCAATGACCAGAAGCCCAAGTCAACACTCCCGCTGATCAGGGCTTCTGGGAACTGAAGTTCAACAACAGATGGAGGGCCAAGGTTAGCTGACCTATGGGCTGACCTATCACTGACCTATGGTCTATGCCATGGTTCCTCAAACTTGGCTCTCAAGGTGTTCTTGGGCTTCAATTTCCAGAAGCCCTGATCAGCAGGTGTACTGACTTGGGCTTCTGGGAATTGTAGGCCAAGAACACCTGATCAGGGCTTCTGGTAATTGAAGTCCAAGAACACCTGGAGAGCTGAGTTTGAGGAATCCTGGTCTATGCTGAAGATGGGGCAAGTTAGTTTGCAAATTGCAGTGACAGAACACCCCAGGCTGGTTAAGTATTCTGAACATTGAGGATTTCCCCCAGGCCATGGGCTGCCTATGATGGAACTTCTGGTGTTTCTAATGCATGAAAGCAGCTGCTGTCATGCATTAGAAACACCAGCAGTTCCATCATATTGCCTGGGGAAAATCCTCAACTCTCCCTTGCTCTGAAATTACACTCCACCTTGGCTCACCTTTCTCCTTTAGCTATGGCACATTTCCCCATTGCTTCTGAGTCCCGATTGTGACAGGCAGTGGCCCTGAGTAAACAGCCGGCCAAGCGCATGAAAAGAATAATTCATAAAAGCAAAAGCTCAAGCTGTTAATGGAAAAGTTTGCCCTGTTATCATTATGAGGAGCTCCTTTTAATCCCCTCCCCCTTGATTTAACAAGGCCATTATAGGCAAGATTCGGTCAGATTAACAATAGCAATTACACTTATATACCACTCCATAGTGCTTAGTGCATACTCTGGGTGGTTCACAAGGTATTTGTATTGTACCCCCAACATGCTGGGTAGCAATATCTAACCATTTCCTGGCGTTTTGAATGGCCTGGAAGTTTTTCCCACACTCTTTAGATTTGAGCTCTACATGGGGAAGTGAAGGACTTTGGGTTTATAGGGCTTTTACAAACAAACCTGTAGGTGGCACTGCTAATTTTTGAAATGGACTAATTTTGCCTCATGCTGAATTCTAAATTTAGTAATCTGGTTTTCAAAAGCTATTTGGGTATCCCACTCTGGGCGGTGTACAGACAGATAACAAATTGTCTGGTATGATATATTGATGTATATTGTATAGGATGAATGTATGCGACTATCACATTAAGAGACTGTAACTGTTGAGCACAGTTGTTAAGTTTTATTGTGTGTGTGCGTGTTCAGCAGTAGCAGAGTAGCCTTCAAGCTTTATGCAGATGGAAGCGGCATGTGTTGGACTGCACACACAAAGAAGAATAGCAACACAGTTCAACAGAAAAATAAACTGCCTTTATTTTTCAGGTGCTGATATTTCTCAGTGCATAACATAAACAAAGATAAAGGTAAAGGTTTCCCTTGCTCGAAAGCCAGTCGTATCCGACTCTAGGGTGCAGTGCTCATCTCTGTTTCTAAGCCGAAGAGCCAGCGCTGTCTGCTCCTGCAGACGTTTCCGTGGTCATGTGGCAGGCATGACTAAACACCGGAGCGCACGGAACGCTGTTACCTTCCCACCGAAGTGGTCCCTATTTATCTACTTGCAATTTCTTGCTTTCGAACTGCTAGGTTGGCAGGAGCTGGGATGAAGACGGGAGCTCATTTCCGTCCTGCAGTACTCGGGAATCGAACTGCTGACCTTCCGCTTCCCAGTCAGCGTCTTAGCGACTTGAGCCACTGCAAAGATAGCTTCTCTTATATAATGTATTTACAAAATTTATAGTCTCTCTGCCTCGGCAGCAGTCTTTCAAGGTCTTTCAGAGACTGATAAGAGGCTGGTTGTTTTGCTTAAGTCTTTGGTAGTTCAGTTCATGAAAGCAGGTTCAAGATGAATTGAAAACCAATACTCATTCTGGCTTCATATTAACTGGCACAAAACAGTTCAGTCCTTTCAAGCACAAAACATACACTCACTCTGGTTAAAGAGGATAGTTGGTGCTTACGAAATGTTTCCTGAATCCAGTTGTAGATAGAACTTTCTGCCTGAGCTCTTCCCCAGCAAGAGTTGCAGGTTTAGTCCTTCTGCATTCCTTATCCTTGCTCCAGTATCTTCGATGTGAGTTCCAGTGTGAACTCCTTCGGTTATTCCATCATAACCCCTTGTGCTCTTTCCGTACTCCTTCATAACTCCTCCAACTAAGTGATCGGGTAGCACTTCATTTATAGAGCATTTTTGCTGAGTCACAGACATCAGAAGAAATCCTGCTAAATGGAAAACTCAACAAGAAACAATGCACCAACCTTTTTAATCTGACAGTATTACCTGCAGCCCTCTATGGGAGTAAAACATGGTCACTAACAAAGGCCAAGGAAGAAGAACTATCAAGAGCTGTCAATGCCATGGAAAGATCAAAGCTAAAGGTATCCCTTCATAACCACATCCCCAACGCCCAGATAAGAAAACAAAGTGGAATCAAATAAGCTGATGCTGAGTATCATAAATGGAAATTGCACTGGGCTGGACACATCTCTCGAATGACAGATGGGCATTGGACAGCAGCAATCACTGAGTGGTATCCCAGAGGAGTAAAAAGACCCCTTGGCAGCCCCCACCCCAAAATTATGGGTAGACACAATTGTGAAAAGTTTTGGTCAAACCTGGAGAACAAGAGCACGGCAGTGAAAGGAATGGAAAGCAAGCTGTGACCAACAGGAACTCACCCCTCGATAGTTTGGTCAATCGAGAAATCTAAAATTCCTTTTCCAGAAGACCTCTTGCCTTCTTCCTGCTCTTGAGGATTCCCTGCCCTGTTACTCAGGACCAGGGGTTTGCAAACTTTTCCCGTCATGGGCTGGACTCGACCCCTCAGAGAGATGCCATTAATGGTTCCTTCCACCATTTCCAATGGTGGCAGCAGTGATGGGTGCATCCACAGCGCATTTTCCATTTTTTTCCGCCATTTCTGACACTTCCCATGGCGGTGGGAGCAAGGGCAGCCCATTTTTGGCAATGGGGTCTCCCATGCATTTTTGATTTTTTTTAGGAGCGTTTTTCATGCTTCTGGTGTGTTTTTGCTGCTTTTTCCATATTTTTGGACCATTTTCTGCACTTCTGGTGCACTTTTGGCACTTCCGACAGTGGCATGGTCCTCACCATGGACCAGATTAATTGGTGTGGCAGGCTGGACCCAGCCCACAGGCTGTAGGTTGCAAATCGCTGCTCTGGACTGTCATTTTGTTTTGCCTGGCTCCTGGAATTCTGTCCTCACCTTCTCCAGCCCCTGAAGGTTCTCAGCTGTATCTGTTCTTCCAGTCACCTGACCTCTGGCTTGTCTAGATTATGCTTTTGTCATCTGGACTAATTCTACATCTCTGGCTTGACTTGGACAGAGATTTGGTTACTGTTAGGCCTGTTATCTGGTTGTCCATGGAGGGGCAGAGAAAATGATTTTTATTTTAGACTTTGTTAGAACAATGCAGATGTGTTGCCTCTCTTGTAAAAAATAAATAGGAAATATTCTCCCAGAAGCAGGAGGAACCAGGAGGGGATTTCTTTTCCTCTTCTTTTGGTTCTTTTAAAGGCCCGGGTGGGAACCTCTAATTCAGGGATTCTTAACCTGTGGCCCACAGGCCAAATGCGGCCCATGGCACCATTTCATGTGCCCCACCATCACCTCCACCACAACAGGAAGTGCCATGTGGTGGAGGAAGGGCAAAATGGCTGTCCGGCCCACAAAGCTGCCTGAGGGAGCATGACCCAGCCCCCGACTTTAAAAGGTTGAGAACTCCTACTCTAAATTCTATTAAGAAGCAGGCCAAAAAGGCAGAAACAAAATAATTGTCATTCTTACCTAATCAGGCTTCCCCAAAATTATAGTTTTACATATAAATTGGAAAACTCACTTGGGAGGCAATAGTCCAATAAAGCACAGTACCTCTCTAAGTTCCACTTCAGAGTTATCTTCCAGGGCAGCACCACATGTGATTCATTAGGTTAATAGAATGTAAACTCTGGTGGCCAGGCTGTTCTTGCTAAAGTATGTTCATAACTGCAGAACTAGATGGTGGAGCCATCTCGGGCTGAACTGATAATGCTGAAGCTAAGAGCACCCCTAAGCTATACACACACACCTGCTTTTTCAAAGGAGGAGAAGCTATGTCAAGAAAAGGTTGCAGGAACACACCTAGTTCCTAGATGTAAGAATCATCTGCCCACAGGGCCCCTGCCTTGTTGAGAATCAGTTTATTGGTCCTCTTCCAGCCCATTACTACATCTAAGCACTGTTTTAGCAGCTGTACAACTTCACCTGAATTGGAGGAGAAGAAGCAGAGAAAAGCATGATCAGCAAATTAATGACACATCTCTCAATTCCTGGTGAGATTCATGGTCAATGTAGAGGCAGACTTAGAAAAGCTACTGTAGGTTTTGGACTATAACAGGGTTTCACCTGTTAGAGGGTTCAAGAATAGCTCAGAGGTTTAGGTATCTGGTTGTTGAGCCACAGATTGGCAGTTCAAATACCTACTGTGTCTCCTTGACAGGTCTAGATTTGATGATCTACAGCAGGGGTCAACAAACTTGACTCTCCAGGCATTCTTGGACTTCAGTGACCAGAAGCCCATGTCAACACACCTGCTGATAAGGGCTTCTGGGAATTGAAGTCCAAGAACATCTGGGGGCCCAAGTTTGAGAAATCCTGGACTAGACCAAAATCTCCAGACACCATAGGTTCTTTTTCCGAGCAATAACTGAGATTCCGAACATGTTTATGCCCAACACTCTAGTTGCTACATCAGACTGGCTCCTCATCACACATCCCAAAAGCAAAATGAACCCCCTTCTTTCTCTCAACCATGTCTCACTGCAGCAGAGCTAAAACTCACCAAAGCGTCCTCCATTAGATCCCTTGGGCAAGGTGAAAGCAGAGGGTACACATCACAGTCCGCCTAGCAAGCGGGTGATGTAATATCTGAATGGCTAAAAACGGCATGCAGATGGATTTGTTTTCCCAGGTCCATTTGCATGTGCAGAATGTCACTGCAGAGATGTCTACTAAGGTGTGGACTCCTCGCTGAATAACTACTCCAAGGTATCAAAGTCTCACCATTTGGGCTGATGCTTGTTCAGGAAATACCACTGTACCAAATGTAATCAGCACCTCATTAAGAAAAAATTAGCAAGGATGCCCCTCTACCCCTGGGCAGATCTTGAGTCTTTTATTGGAAGCTTGCTCAACAATGTCCCAAGATCCTGATCTGGTTAATATATGCAGGTAGCATATTGGTGCTTGATTGCAAAATACAACAAAAACAGGAAGGTCAGTGGTCAAACTGGACAGGAAGTAGTGAAGACATAAGGTACTTTAAAACTATTTCACAAGCCAGCAAAGCAGGACATCCTACCAATTGCACAACTTTGGTTGCCATGCACAAACTGTGTGTGTGTGTGTGTGTGTGTGTGTGTGTGTGTGTGTGTGTGTGTGTGTGTGAGGTTTTAAACAAGCATGTGATGAGACATTAGTCCTGACACAGTTTGACCCCCTTGACAAACAATATTGAGGTTGCAACATATTTGTGAGTACACTTAAGTATCTTGTGGCTAAAAGGAAAGATTGGGAGTTTGATTCCTCCTTGTTGGCCTGGTTTCAAAGGGTCCCTTCTAGCTTTGCATTTTGGTGGTGGTGAAGGTGGTAATTGTCATCATCATCATCATCATCAACTCACTGAAAAATAATTTGACCAAGTGACTTACATACCTGCTCAGTTGTTTTTTGAACTGAGATATAAGAGGCTTCCATTTTCCTTTCATACAATTATATTTAAAGCCTGTTTGGACTTAACAGTATTAGGATGAAGAATGCTACCTCCTCTTCCTTCCAGTTCTATAGAAGTTTCTTTTTGATTCTTTCGTGTGTAATTTCCTTGGGGACAAGAGCATTGCCATCTCTACATACATAATCACTTTCCCAGTGGCTCAAGTTGCTAAGACGCTGACTGGGAAGCGGAAGGTCAGCAGTTCGATTCCCGAGCACTGCAGGACGGAAATGAGCTCCCGTCTTCGTCCCAGCTCCTGCCAACCTAGCAGTTCGAAAGCAAGAAATTGCAAGTAGATAAATAGGGACCACTTCGGTGGGAAGTTAACAGCGTTCCGTGCGCTCCGGTGTCTAGTCATGCCTGCCACATGACCACGGAAACGTCTGCAGAAGCAGACAACGCTGGCTCTTCGGCTTAGAAACAGAGATGAGCACTGCACCCTAGAGTCGGATACGACTGGCTTTCGAGCAAGGGAAACCTTTACCTTTACCTTTAATACTGTAATCCAAATTTCCTAATAAAAAAGCTTAATATATGCATTTCCCTATTGGACATATCCTTGATTCCAAACCCAAATTTTTCCCTGTGTAATCTGTGAAGGGAAACCTTAACAACCTGGAAAAAAAGAGGTATGCAACACTAAGACTTTCACTCCACGTTAGCAGTAATTCTTTGAGGATACATCTTGAGCTCCTTCCTTTATAGAACTAGCATATTTTTCCCCAGCACTGCTGGGCTTTTTTTGTGTGTGAGTGTGTGGCTGGGGTGGTTTTGGGGTGTGTGTGCACAACCCCTCCTCCAAAAAAAAAAAAAAACCACAACCACCAACATAGAGATAATAATGTTCTGGCAAGGCAGGGGTGACTCATGTGTGTGTGTGTGTGTGTGTGTGTGTGTGTGTGTGTGTGTGTGTGTGTGTGTGTGTGTGTGTGTGTGTGTGTGTGTGTGTGTGTGTGTGTGTGTGTGTGAGAGAGAGAGAGAGAGTAAGAAGAAAGCAATCCACCAGAGGGGGTGAGTGAGTGAGACAGATAGAGTGAGGTAGAGACATAGAGGTAGAGAGAGAAGGCTACCGTTTTCCTTCTTTCCCTAGCCGGGTAAGTACCTCCGGGAGGCGAAGGTTTTCCGGGAGGGTTATGGCAGTTTGGTTGGCACCTGGGGAGGACACAGGGCCAAAGACCCAGCCAGGGCCTCCTCCCTGAGCAAACAGGAAGTGTGCTGCAGGCATTCACCGCCTTGCATTCCCTGCCGCCCAGGGAGGAGGCAGTGCCCGGGTCCTTCAGCCCTGCATCCCAGGGCGAACAAGGAGTGGGCTGCAGGCACCTTTGATGCCCTTGCATTTTTCGCCATCCGGGAAGGACGCATGGCCGAAGGATCCGGCCACGGCCTCCTCCCCAGGCTAACGAACCAGCTGGCAAAAGGTAAGGGGGTAGGGATTGGGGGAGCAAGGTGATGGGGCAGGTGGGCAGCAAGGTTTCTGCCCCCCCCAGTCTCTGCCCCCCTACCTTTTGCTAGCTGGCCTGTTCTCCCAGGCGTGGCCTTCTGAGTTTGGACATGCACCGGTCTGTCCTGTGATCCTGCCGGCGTCGAGCCCTCGATGCCCGCAGGATCAGAGGACAGACCAGTGCGCGTCCCAGCGGAGAAGGCCATGCCGTTGGGAAAGGCCCAAACCGCAAAAGGTAATGTGGGTGGTTATGGATTGGGGGGCAATGTGGTGGGGCAGGTGGGCACCATGGTTCCCAGTCCTTTCCCCCCCCCTTAGTCCTTCTCCCCCTCCTCACTTACCTTTTGCAGGTTGGGCCTTTCCCCGGTGCAGTTTTTTTTAACCGCCATGCCGGCTGCCCAGCCTCCTCCGCACTTGAGCCCTTCAGCCTCATTGGCTAAGGGGTGGCGTGGCGCGGAGGCGCTGGGCCTTGTAGGATTTTTTGTTGGCCACATTCGTGGGGTGGTTGCCCCACTGGCAACTGCTGGACCTTGTGGTGATGGTCGGTTAGGGTGAAGGCAAGTGTAGGCAGCTCAATAGGGGGACAGTAAGGATGGGTGTGGGCGTGCATGCCGGACACCAATGGTTAACGTCCCTCCTTATAGGTAAAGATAATAAATTGTCCACAATTTGGTTAAGATCTTGGCATTCACTCTCGAACCTTTCAAATTAAGGTCCTCCCAGTTTGCAAAATGAGATTTATTTTTTTGTCTCAGATGTCTTCTTCACCATGTCGGTATTTGCATCTTTTATCCTAGCTACCCATCTTGGCCTTTCCTCTTCTCTTTCTTCTTCTTTCACCCAAACATGTATCTCATCACATTGCAGGACAATCTACAGTACTTTCGCAATGCAACCCGCCAGCCATTAGCTGAAGATCATTGCTGTGTTGTTACTGATTTTAGCAGATTCTAATCATTTACAGTTTGTTGTACTGTAGCTTATTATTTTCACATGTACTTTTTAAAAAAAACTGCAATGTTTGTTTCTCCTTCATTCTGCTGACTGATGAGTTCTTGTTACAATATTGCACAAGCTGGCAAATAGGAACACACTGCAAACTCTCTCCGAGCCATTCATTATTTTGTAAAGCTCAGTTGGTTCCTTCTTGATCTGCATACATGAAACTCTGTTGCCTTTATGTTCTTTTCCATTGTCTTGTTTGGCTTTTGTTTTTTTAACTTTCTTTCTTTGTTTCTTTCTAAATAGTGTAAGAAACCTCAATACATAAAACACTGGGTGCCACAAAGAATCTATTTACATCTTTGTTTTTCCTACCCACCCAACCAAATGGTGTGCAGGTCAAAAGCATCTACCAGTGGATTTCCTTTTCCCCACTCCTTTGTATCTATTCCTCCAACTGCTTTGTCACCTTTTGTATATAAAAGCTCCCAGTATTTGCTCAGCTTGAGTCAGCTATGGTATGCAAGTTCCTTGAAAAAGTCCCATCAGCTACATCAGTTGTCTGAGAATCTCAAGCTGGTTTCCTCTTTCCTATCCAGTGTTGCCCACTGTGACTACCAGTGAGAGCGGAGGCAGAGTCTTTTCTCACTTCTGCAACCAAAGTCCCTGTTTTACGCATACAAGCTGGATCAAAGCAAAATCCTGCCTAGACTGACATTCTGTTCACTCAGCAGTCTATCATTTCCCTGTGGGAAGCCTGCCAGCAGGACATGATGGCAAAATCACCCATCATCTCAGGTTGCCCAGCAACCGATCAGCTTCTGCTTTTGCTTACTGACCTGCCAGTTTGGGAGAAGTGGCCTAGTGAAAGCTGGAAGAACTGTTTTCCATCATTTAATGCAGGCTTGGAAATAAGTTTAATTTAATTTAATTTAATTTAATTTTCGCACTTGTATGCCACTCAATCAGGGAACCTGACTCAGGGTGGCTTACATGTTAAATAAACAATATACACAATATACAATACACAATATACACAGTAAATACATGGTAATACAATACAGTAATACCTCATACAACGTCCGCTTCATACAACGTCGGATCCATACAACGTCGCCCAATTCTTGGGAAAAAGATGCCTCATACACCGTCGCCGGACGTTGTATGAGGCATTAGGGTTTTTACATTAGAAAGAAGCCGCAACACCCACCGGACACTTCCCTTGGTTGTGAGCGGGGAGGTGGGAGCGAGACTCCAACATGGTAGGTCTTCTTATGGGCCATGCCGGGTGCCTTACAACTAAGACCAGTCTCGCTCCCGCCTCCCCGCTCACAACCAAGGGATGCTTCCCCTGGTGAGAGCGGGGAGGCGGGAGCAAGACTGGTCTCAGCTATAAGGCGGCCGGCGTGGCCCATAAGAAGACTTGCCACGTCGGAGCCATAACACCCACTGGAAGCTTCCCTTGGTTGTGAGCGGGGAGGCGGGAGCGAGACTGGTCTTAGCTGTAAGGCACCTGGCATGGCCCATAAGAAGACCTGCCGCGTTGAAGTCTCGCTCCCACCTCCCCGCTCACAACCAAGGGAAGCGTCCGGTGGGTGTTGCGTCTCAGACAGCTCCGACATGGCAAGTCTTCTTATGGGCCACGCTGGGCACCTTACAGCTGAGACCAGTCTCATTCCTGCCTCCCAGCTCACAACAAGAAGACCTGCCATGCTGGAGCCGCAACACCCACCAGACCCTTCCCTTGGTTGTAAGCGGGGAGATGGGAGCAAGACTGTTCTCAGCTGTGAGGCACCCAGCGTGGCCCTTAAGAAGACCTGCCGTGTCGGAGTCTTGCTCCCACCTCCCCGCTCACAATCAAGGGAAGCGTCCGGTGGGTGTTGCATCTCCGACAACTCCGACGTGGCAGGTCTTCTTATGGGCCACACCAGGCACCTTACAGCCTTACGCCTCCCTGCTCACAACAAGAAGACCTGCCACGCCGGAGCCGCAACACCCACCGGACCCTTCCCCTGGTGAGAGTGGGGAGGTGGGAGCATGACTGGCCTTCTTATAGGCCACGCCGGCTGCCTTACAGCTGAGGCCAGCCTCTCGCTCCCGCCTCCCCGCTCTCACCTATGGGAATGACGTTATACAAAGCATCGGTGGCAATAATTTGGACGTTGTATGAGGCATCACGGATAGGATTTTGCATGCCTCATACAAAGTCGGAATTCATACAAAGTCCTAACTTGTGGAACCAAGTTTGGACGTTGTATGAGGTATTACTGTATACAAAATTTAATCTACCAAAACAGCATATAATAATATAATAATATACCACAACACAATCCTATAACAGCCACTCCACCCTGGCCACAGGCTAATTCCAAGGGCGGCGACAGCAAGGTCCAGCCGCCCGCTGCTATAACAGCCCTTCCAAGCCCGGAGAGCACCAGCAGGTGGGGTGGTCCTCGTGCCCATGGCTGGAGGGCCTCTTCACCCCAGCCGAGGCCAAAGTCCATAGGCGGCGGTGGCAGAGAGATGCAGCGCCAGGCACTGATAGTCTGGTAGTTCTTGATAGTCTGCCTTCCCCTTTCTCCCTTGCTAGCTACCATCAAACAAAGAAGTGTTGAATAATAACAAAAGAATAGCCATACTGGATCATACAAAAAAAATGTATTTAGTCGAACACAATGGCCAACTAAGTCTCCATGGGAAGCTGAAAAGTGGGCCTACTGAGGAAAAGGAGATATACATCCCCATGATTTGTAACTAATCTACATTCAAGGTGTTTACTCTGGCACTTTCCCCATGTAAATAAAGTGAAGGTCAAGATTTTACTAGAAAGTCTCCCACTATGCATGATGCAAAAAAACAAAAAACAAAAACACCCACATTCTTCAAGCAGGATTCTGGAAAGGTGGAGACACTTGAGATCATTTCGCAAAGGTGCATTGGCTACTGGAGCACTACCCAGAATGTCAAGAATAGGTAGGTTTGTGCTTCATAGACCACAGCAAAGCCAGTGTCTGCATGGATTGTGAGAAGCTATGAAACGTTCCAAAAGAAACAAGTGTGCTTCAACATAGATCATCCTGTTGTGTAACCTCTGCTCTGTACAAGAAGTTGTTAAGACAGAATATAGTGAAAAACAGGCAAATGTGTTCGACAAGGGTACATTTTATCTCCCAATTTGTATTCAGAACATATTATAGAGAAAATTGGATTTGAATCATAGAATAATTGAGCTGGAAGGGCCCTATGAGGCCAACCCCTTACTCCAGGGTGCCCAAACTATGGCCTGGCAGCCACATGCGGCCCCTGACACCATTTCATCCAGCCTGCAAAGCCCTTGTCGCTCCTGGAAGCGGAAGTAAAATGCACCCATAACGTTTGGGCACTCCTGCCTTACTCAATGCAGAAATCCAAATCAAAGCAGTTCTGATAGATGGTTGTCCAGCTTTCTCTTGAATTCCTCCAGTGTTCACCACCTCCAAATTAATTGGTTCCATTGGCATATTGTTCTAACAGTTAAGATGTTTTTCCTGATATTCAGCCTATATCTGGCATCCTGTAGTTTCAACTCATTATTATATATCCTGCACTCTGGGACAATCAAGAATAGATCCTGCCCCTTCTCTTTATGATTATCATTCAAGTATTTGAAAAGTGCTTTCATATTTCTTCTTAATCTTCTTTTCCCAAGGCCAAAGTAGATTCAGATAAAGTAGGAGTGAAAACTAGGGGATGAAGCATTAATACAGGTAATTAAGGCAGGCAAATAATACCTTCATACTGACAACCAACCATGACTTGAAAAGACTCTTAGTCCCTCCCAGTGCTGAGATTCTGCCCTCCAGATGTCTCCCAAATAAGATTTCAGCCCATGTGTAGAAGAAACTACTGTCTAGGAAAAAGAGGCACTGCACCCGCCCCATGCCCGCCCACCCCCCAACATCTCCCTCTGATCTTTTATGATGATGATTGCAGCAAACACTGATCTTCAGAAGGAATGATTCTCAGACAGAAGAGAAATCTTTATCACAGTTAAAGAGCAAGGAAGTGCATCAAGGACAACCAGAGGCACAGTAGGAAAATGAAGGGGGAATTTCAGAGTCATAAGCGCCACCTGTCAAAATGTATTCTTCTTTGGGAACATTTATTCTCACGTGCCTGTTGAAGCTGCACAAGCCTTGCCTTTGATGCCTGCAGCGATTCAACCTACATTCATTTAAGAGTGAATAAATGTGCAGCTTCTTTGCATTGTGTTCTTAACGTCTCCCTTCCCCAACCTTCTTCAACCCTGCAGTACTCAGCAGGGTCTCATTGAATTCCCAGGACATCACTAGAACCACCTCTCTCTCTCTTTGCAATAATTCAGCTTGTTGGCAAATATACAAGTTAGATAGGGGTGACAGGAAGTCTGAACATACCAGTAGGTATCCAAACTCAATTGCTGCCACATCAAACTCACAAAGAGAGGAGCTAGCAGCAAGCCAAAGCATTGTTAGTTTGTTGTTGTTCAGTCGCACAGTCAATTCCGACCCTTTGCAACCCTATGGACCATTGTCCTCTAGGCACCTCTGTCCTCCACCATCTTCCTCAACCTGTCCAGCTCTGTGCCCATAGTGTCTACAATACCATCTAGCCATCTCATCTTTGGCCGCCCCCTTCTTCTTTTGCCCTCCACTTTCCCCAGCAATATTAATCTGTTTCAGTCCTGCTTTAGCACATTAACAGTATGAAGCTATTATCCCACCCTGAACACTGGTCTGATTTCATAAGTCTAAGTGACATTAGGCCTATGTAGTATTCAATCAGGAGGCAACCAAGTGACACCAGCAATCTCTTGATAGATACAGGGAAGAATTTTGCCTGGAATTCTGAGGTGCTCTTTCAAGATGGGTTAAGGGTCTGAGGCAATACAAACCAAGTTCTTGCATGCCACCTCTAAAATCATAATCACTGGTTATTGTCCTTCATATACAACCAGACAACATCATCTTTTAATCACCATCTGGTTTTCCACCTTTCTAGATAGCATCCAATCATCAAGGGAGGTTACTTTCCTATACTTTCCTCACACTGGTTGCATAGTCGCATGGGAGGGATGAATATTTAAATAACAAATAAAAATTAATTGCTTAGCAATTACCCGTCACCAGCCACTGCCCTAATGAAACACATGCTTTGCCAACCCAATGCCATTTAAAGCAGCTCTATCTATTCTCCTGTCCAAATCTCTGGTCTAAGCAAGGAATCCTTAGTTAAATCACTGGCATCTCCAGCTGAATAGATGTAAGGGAGCTACATTTGGCTCTCATTATTCTTTCAAAGAGCACAACCTTGCTCATAGATCAGCTTGTCCACCAAAACCAAATTAGAAGATAGAGGAATAACATTAAAGGAGGACATGGCTGATGAACCCGACCTCCCCTACGTCACTTAGAGGACTCTGAATAGGCTGAGGGTTGGAGTCCCTAAATAAAAATAAATAACATTTTGTGTCACAAATTACTCTGGGTTGAAAGGATTTTTGCTGGAGAACTTCTGCTCAGGGGATGCCCAAATTAGACTTGTTTCACGTCCCCAAGATCCATTATGCAGCACTCACATATCAAACCCCGACCTTTCAGTCTTCAGCATCTTAACCACTAAGCCACCACAGTGCTGGTAGGAGTCCCTAAATGTAAGACCAACATGCTCAAGTAGGGGCTTTTTTTAAAAATAGTGTCAGAAGCACACAAAGGTGCTTTCTGAGTTGAAAGGTTTTTTGCTGGAGGAACTCCACTCAGGGGACACCCAAATGAGGCCCCTTTCATGTCCCCAAGATCTTTTCCCACTGAAGTGGTCCCTATTTATCTCCTTGCAATTTCTTGCCTTCAGCTGCTGACAGACAACAACACTCTGCATGAACGTGGATAGATACAGAATTGGGTTCATTTACTGCCAATTACTACCCGAAACAGGTACTGATGAAGATTTAATTTTGGCTAACAGCAAAGTCAAGAAAGTGGCTTCATTTTGGCAGTTTAAAGTTGGAGCATTTCCCATGGAGCAAGAAAAATTCCATCGGGTAAATGAGACAAGGTGCAGGTCAAGATTATCATGCAGGGTCATGATAAGAAGAAGTTGGCCCTCCCTCCCCATCCAACAACCTTGTTGTGTGAATTAAAGTGATGGGGAGCAACTTCCCAAAACCATCTCACAGAGCCTCATTGCCTGATTCCAGGCTTCCACTATGACCCTGCATGATAAGCATGACCTGCACTCTGTCTCATCTACCCGATGGATTTTTTCTTGCTCCATGGGAAATAAGGAAACCAGATCTGTTTTGAAAGCAAGCCTTTCATGACCATTGGACTCTGAGCAAGTTGTCACACTCTGCTTACCACAGCGCATCTAAGCAGTGTTGTAATCTGCCCTCAAATGGCACTGCATGTGAAACTGAATCTGTGTCTGTTTGCAGTCGTGGGTAGATCATGGAGACAGAAAAGCAAAGCCCTTATTTGGAGTACAGGTATATCTCCTTCCCATCCCCTCTACTTTTAAATATGAATTTGCTGTTTTATCCTGATCCTGACATTTTGAATTGCCTTTCTTTCAACCCCCTCCACTCTTTACACACATCAAAGCAGCAAGAGATAAATCAGCAGGTCTTTATTTTTGCAATCCCAGGTAACATTTGAGTATAAGCAAATAAAGTGGGGTAATGTTCCAATTAAGAAACACAACAGACGGGCCTTTTGAAATGTCACCTTTCACATTCAGTTAAGATAGCTCTCACAAAAGAGGATGGTGAGTTTTAATTAGGAAAGCAGCATGAGGAAAGAGAATTTTGTTTAAAAGAACCACTTCTTCCAACTCCATAGCCCTGATCTAAATGAGAAGCATTAAATACCATCCTGTTTGATTTGCCTGCCTCCAGCCCTGAGACAAGTTTACAGGATTCATTTCCTAAAGTCAACTTACATTGCCTGTTTTCTTTGTACTTTTTTTGCATGTGTTATATAGGCTTTGGTTAGTGAGGTGGATCAAGTGGTTAAGACACTGAATTTGATGACTAGAAGGTTGGCAAGTTGCCAGTTTGAGACCTGAGTACTGCATGATGGTTTGACACCCATCTCTCTCCCAGCTCCTAGCAGTTCGAAAGCAAGAAATTGCAAGTAGATAAATAGGGACTACTTCGGTGGGAAGGTAAAAAGCGTTTCGTGCACTCCAGTGTTGAGGCATGCCTGTCACATGTCCATGGAAACATCTGCAGGTGCAGACAGCACTGACTCTTCGGCTATAAACAGAGATGAGCACTGAACCCTAGAGTGAGATATGACTGGCTTCCAAGCAAGGGTGACCTTTACCTATACAGGCTGCAAGAAGATACAAACTCAGTCTTTGCTAATGCAAACCAGCTCCAGAAATACAGAATATGCCTTCTGTCCATTCATTCATTTATTTATTTATTTATTTATTTGAGTTATAGGCTGCCTCCCTCACCTTGGCGAGCCAAGGTGGCTCACATCAATCAAAACTATCTTGTTTAGTCCTGCTATCCAAATTTAGGTTGTTGAGTCATGCCCCCTGCTCAGGCCTGGACAAACCAGTTTCAAAGTCCATCCTATTTTACAAGCAGATAAACTGAGGCAACTATTATACTGACTTCCCATTAATTAGCATGAAGTATGATCACACCATCCCAAAGTAAAGAGCATTTCAACAACTAAACATAACCTATGACAACTTTTTGACTTTTTGGACAGTGCTTTTCCTCTCAATAGCTCAGAGTAGTTTCATTCATTTTTGTCCACAAAATGATCTTCTGAGGTAGACTAAACGGAGAGACATCACTTGGCCGGAGGCCATCCAGTTACTTCATGAAGCTGTAATACTTTCCCAAGCTAAATATTTTGTCTGTGACGACATTCTGCTAAAGCAGGAGTGGCCAGTCATGTGGCTCAGCGGGCTGGTCACGTGGTTCCTCCCACCGGAAGCGGAAGTAAAATGCGCCCACACATGCACAGTGTTCTGCCCATGCATGTGCAGAACGCTGTTGTAAATGCACCCGCAGCTATCATAAACATGTTTTCTTGCTCCATGGGAAATAAGGAAATGTGTTTACGACAGCTGCAGGTGCATTTATGGCAGTGTTCTGTGCATGCACAGGTGCATTTTACTTCTGCTTCCAGGAGGGGAGCAGGTGGTGTGCACCGGATGAATTGGCATCAGGGGCCAGATCCGGCCCATGGGCTGTAGTTTGGCCACCCCTGTGCTAAAGCAAGAACTCTACTTAAAGGAGCTGTAACCATTATATATCAGAGAAGGAGGATTGTGACCTACAAATACTCATAAATCCATTATCTCTAAATGTGGCATACCTTTTAATTTTTTTGGTGTCATGTTGAAACAGACCAACACAGATTTGGTGTTGTGTTGTGAATTTTCAAGCCACATCTGACTTCTAAAGACCCTTATGAATAAATGATCTCTGATAGATCCTATCTTCAACTGCCCTGTTGAGGTCTTCCAGATGCAAGGCCATGTCTTTTTTTTAAAAAAAACAAGTCAATCTATTTCTCTTCCTCTTTTCTATATAGACCGCTATATCTTTCAAAATGGCTACACTATGGATCTACACATTTGCTGGTGTGAGGTAACATGAAACCATGTGATCTACATTAACAAGTAAAATCACTGTGTGTGTTGTATATGAGAGATATGCAAAATACACTTGCATACAATCTTCACATCTGACAAACTAAAAATTGGTATTCAGCAACTTTGAGATGTCCATGTAAACTTATTAAAGTTTCCTAAGAAAGAAACTGGCTTTATCCAATTTCCTAGTACAAATAGGATAGGACATGCTTCTGACTACCAGTCTCTGAGTGATAACATTGGAGAGGGTTCTTGCCCTAATTCTCCCTGTAGAGTTCTTGAGTCTATTTGGCTGGCCACTGCAAGATACATGATGATGGATGGCTTTAATGGAAATTAATGTACTGTTAAGTAGAAGCAGTCAGCAAGCGATTTATGACTAATAAGAAAAGAACAGAACTGGGCTCATGGGTTACTCAGGGCTTCATTAGGTGGCCTGTTACATATCACCCCAAAAGAGGACATATTCATTCATTACCAGAGAAGAAGACATGGCAACTGATCTATATGTACATATATAATATAGATATTATTTTTATAATGTTAAATGTAATATAATACTTTCCACTTGAGTGGTGAAGATTCATCATCAGTTTATTTATATCCCGCTCTTCTAGCGCACGCACCACTCAGAGCGGCTTACAAACATAACAAAAGAAAATTAACAATAAATAAGCAATAATAAACAATATACAATACATAATAAAATACAATGCAGTACATAATATTATATAATATAATTTACACATAAAAAGAGATCAGCATTGTAATCAGGTGATTTGTGTTACCTGCTCAACCTGTTGCACGTGTGCTACTCACTGTGAATAGGGAACTTCAAGATCTTTGATCTGTTTCTCTCTCTTTTTGTTATGATCCTTTGTTGTTAAATCAAACTTAGGCTGGGCAGACCTTCAAATGGAAGATACCTCAGGAAGGAAGACTATCTTCTGTTACAGATGACCAACTGTTATCTATATAAGTAAGGCCAGGTTCACATCTCACATCAAGCCAACAGCTTGCCCCTGAGACGTAGGTTGTGCAATTTGTCTTTTCAGAATATACCTCCCAGATTCCCTTACACAGCATGGGGAATTCTGGGAGCTGAAGTCCAAAAACACCAACAACAACCAGAAATATGCACACCTCTATCTTAAGGAAGTGGTTATAATCTGGTTATGCACAGGATTCAGAAAATCTCAACTTCCAAATTAAATTGGCCTGATTTGGACCAATTTGTATGAAACTCACATCTAAACAAAACAATTTTACACACAATTTGTCTGAAGCACCAAATGAATTATGTGTAGCACAAAAATCTTGAGTTTTTACTATCTTTTAAAAGCAACATTTAAAGATGAGTATTAGGCAATTGTCTTAAAATTTGATAGGTAAAGGTAAAGGTTTCCCTTGCTCGAAAGCTAGTTGTATCCAACTTTAGGGTGCAGTGCTCATCTCTGTTTCAAAGCCGCAGAGCCAGCGTTGTCTGCTTCTGCAGATGTTTCCATGATCATGTGACAGACATGACTAGACACTGGAGTGCAAGGAATGCTGTTACCTTCCCACCAAAGTGGTCCCTATTTATCTACTTGCAATTTCTTGCTTTCGAACTGCTAGGTTGGCAGGAGCTGGGACAAAAATGGGAGCTCATTTCATCCTACAGTACTCAGGAATCGAACTGCTCCAAATTTCATCTGCATGAGTGCCAAAGCAGGACATTCTAGCTGTTCTGGTGTTTAAATGCAGGTAAAAGGGAGGCTCATAGATCCTCTCAGATCCAGGAAACCATTTGTGGCCCATTTGTGGATGGACCACAAACGGTTCCAGACCAAATCCAAGTTCTCGAATTAGCTTCTAAAATGAATTGGAGATCTGTGCATGGCCTTAAATTCTAATCCATGAGACCTTGCACTAAAGTGAATCCACTAGTATGTAAGGTACCCATATATTTTTATTTTAACTTTGTTTTTGTTAGATATGCTGGAACAGATAAACATGTCTACAGTATCTCCTTGAAAACTGTATGGAGGGGACCCTTTTCTATTGCCCCTGAAGAGTCTCATCTGGCACCAACATTTATGTCATATAAGCACTAACTAAAGAACTTACTGGTCTTCCAGAGATGGTTTAGTTTAAACTGGTTAATCGCTGCTTTAAATTTTGCTTCAAACTCTGTTGTTGCTTGATTTAAGACTTTGGATCTTGCTGTTTTTAATCTGTGATGCTTTAATTTATGACTTGAATAACTTGTTAAGTTTATTTGTCACACCTTTATCTTGTTTTTCTACCTGCTGCCTTTCTACCTATGGGCTCAAAGCAGCACACAGAGACCTTCTACTCCACATTTTGGTCTTCACAACATTCCTGTGAGGTAGCTCAGTGACTGGTCCAAAGTCATCCAAGGAGTTCCATGTTTCAACACAAACTAGAATCCAGATTTCTCATGTTTAGTGCATCATTCCTGCCCACTGACACATTAAACTCTTTACTAGTTTTTTAAAGTTTTAGTTTTTATTTTGTATCCCGTCGCAGGACCTTTTCATTTTAGGAGTTAGGGTGTAAATTCCTGGAATAATGAAATGATAGGGAGAAGATGAGCTTCAAACTTCTAACCGTAGGCCAGGGATTCTCAGCCTGTGGGCCTAATGCGACCCATGATGCCATTTCATGCCCCCCCTGCCTCCACATACCGTCCGGCCCCCGAATCTGTCTGAGCTTGACCTGGCCCCAGCTTTAAAAGGTTGAGAACTCCTGCTAGGCGGTCGTTTTTAGCACAGTATTGTTGGCATAGGCAAAATAGAGCAAAAACAAATTCCAATGTAACATAGTTTATCTTGTTAGATATTCAGGGAAGCGCTGGCCACTTCTTGGGAAAGGCTGCAACATGAGTTTATTTCACAATATAAAGAGACAGAATGGCAGCATACTTTCTAAACAGTAATGAACTGAAATAAAAACAGGCACCATTTCAAGGAAACCCAGGCAGTAAAACTAGGATAAAACAAAATATTTGTTTATGGTGTAGATTATTACTGTGAAGAATATTTTATTTTGGGCCGTTTCCTGGTGGGAGGAAGCAAACGTTTTAAAAAGCATAAAGAAAACAGGAGAGAATGTTTCTGAGAAAGTTCTAGGCAGGGAGTTAAGAGTTTGGTTAACTTTCATTCCATTATTCCATTCTTTTAAGCATTAAAAGCCACCCCCTTGAAGTCAAAGCAAAGGGGAACAGATGGATTATCCTTCAACAGCTTTTCCTAAGATGTCCATCGGTAGCTATATGGTGGTGTGAAAGAGGGAAGGGAGGGGAACACATTTCTTTCACAGGAAAAGAAGAATTGAGTGGTGGGGACAAGTTCAGTACAACACTAGCATAGATCTGACTTTGTTCAACACACTCCAGGTACTGACAGTAAGAATAGCCAACAAAGTTACAATAGAAAGACAGTCTTCTCAGTGGTGGCCCCCACCTTAAGGAATGGTCTGTCTGTGGAGCTACATCGACCCCCTCCCTGGGTTTTTTTAAATGTCTAAAAATGGAACAGTGTAGGGAATGTTACTTCCCTTAATTATTGATTTTCTGTCTACCTCTGTTTTGCTTCCAGACCCAAAGTTCTAAACTTTGAATTTTATCCATATTACGTTGCCAACCTGAGAGGGTTTGGGGTGCTTGTTGTCTTTATGTTTGTTTTATCTTTGCAAACATCTTGGAGTGGTGAATTTTTCACCAGATGTGTGGTACATAAATGTAGTGATTAAATAGCTTACAACTCATCTACCAAGAAAGATGTAGAACTAAATCTTTCCCATTGAGCTTTCCTCTCTATGCAAGCATAACAAATTGAAGTTCAAGAACAGCTGGAGTGCCAAGGTTCACCATCACTGCTATAGACCATTGATGACCAACTTTGGCACTCCAGGTGTTCTTGAACTTAAATTCCCAGAAGCCCTGATCAGCAGGTGTGTTGACTTGGGCTTCTGGGAATTGATGTCCAAGAACACCTGAAGTGCCAAGATTGGCCATCAATGGTCTATAGCAGTGATGCCCAAACTTTTTTTGTGGGCTGGTCCTGCCCCTGACACACAGCTGTGGGGTCTGGAGGCAGGCTGTGCCCGCAGCTGACAGTTTTGACGTCAGCAACGGTAATGGCGGTGGCGGTGATTGTGCTTTGTTCTGGCTGCTCCGAGCAGCCTCTTGCTCGGTTCCATCCCCTCTGCAGCCTTTGCCAAAGCCGATTGCAGTGTTAGGAAAATCTTCAGAGCCTCCTCTGTTTCAAAATCCACAGCGCTGGATGGGTAAACCTGGTGCATTGTGGAGACGTCATCCCGGGTGTGCCAGGGGGATCTCCTAGCGCTGCGTATTTTGAAACAGTCGAGTCTAACCCTTTGCGGCCGCATGGACCACTGCACACCAGACTCCTCTGTCCTCTGCCATCCTCCGCAGCATGGCCAGATCTACACCCATTACATCAACGGTTCCACCCAGCCACCTCATCCTCTGCCACCCCTTCTCCTTTTGCCTTCAATCTTTCCCTGCATCAAGGCCTTCTCAAATGAGTCCTCTCTTCTCATTTGGTGGCCAAAGTACTTGAGCTTCATCTTCAGCACTTGTCCTTCCAATGAGCAGTCAGGATTGATTTCCTTCAGGATTGACTGATTTGATCTCCTTGCAGTCCAGGGGACTCTCAAGAGCTTCCTCCAGCACCTTAGTTCAAAGGCGTCTATTCTTCTGCACTCAGCCTCCCTTATGGTCCAGCTCTCACAGCCATACATAATTACTAGGAAGACCATTGCTTTAACTATGTGGACTTTTTTTGGCAGAGTGATGTCTCTACTTTTTATTATGCTGCCTAGGCTTGTCATAGCTTGCCTCCCAAGAAGTAAGTGTATTTTTATTTCATGGCTGCAGTCACCATCTGCAGTGATCTTGGATCCCAGGAAAGTAAAGCCTGTCACTCCTTCCATTTCCTCCCCTTTAATTTGCCAGGGAGTGATGGGGCCGGATGCCATGATCTTGGTTTTTTTTTTAATGTTGAGTTTCATGTCTGCTTTTGCACTCTCCTCTTTCACCCTCATCAAGAGTCTCTTTAGGTCTTCTTCACTTTCTGCCATAGCTGCTATCAATGGTCAACTGCCATTTTAGGGCAAGACTTTAGCCCTACATGTACTCAACAGCTATCCTTTTTACTGACAGTTTCCCCAACGTGTGTGGATTTGTATTGTGGATCACTGGTAGGGCAGAGATGCTTCAGCCAACTGAGCTCCTAGACAGCAAAATCCATAAGAAATATAGTCACTCCCATAAATAACAAAAATATGTAGCCCCAAATTACCCCAGAACAAGTGGTTTCCCAACTCCAGCTGCTGTCTGCAATTGCTTTAAAAACTGCTCTTATGCAACCCGGGAGCTGATTCTGAAATTCTGATATTGTTGGGTCTTCCCCTCTTAGTCACCTAACTTCCATGTTGCCAAGAGAACTTCACACAGAAAAAAAATGCTTTCGCCCAAAAGAGGAACTGAGGCTGGGATTGGAAAACCCTAATAGAGAGGATCATCATTTCTTTTCAACTATGAAATGAGAAAAGCTCACAGCTGTCACTCTCCGTGTAAGAAGTGAAATATGCCAACTCAACAAAAAAGGGAGAACAACCTCTTTATAGATCTCGATAGACTTTCTTAGGATCCCAAAAGGGCAAATAGTTACTGAACAAAACACATGAAGAAGAAGCTTCTTCCAGTCATTTTTAGATCTCCAGAAGCACAAACTTCTCTGCCATGGAGAATATGTAGCATTACCAGTAGTTGGGTTACACAGAAAGAGTCTGTGAACCACAATCCGGCATACCCTGGTAACAGCAACCTTGTGTTGCCAACTAATCTTTCTCACACTGGGCTAGGCAAAAGGAACTGCAGAATGAACTCACCCAAAGGTGGCTTCATTTTGGCAGTTTCACGCCTGGCCTAAACACAGAAGGATACAATCAAGTCACCTCCGGCCTATTGTGATCCTATGAATGAGTGTTCTCCAAAATGTCCTGTCCTCAACAGCTCTTCTCAGCTGTTATAAACTCAAGCCTGTGGCTTTCTTTAAGAAGTCAACTCACCTGATATTTGACCATTCTCTTTTCCGGCTGCCTTCAGCTTTTCACAGCATTATTGTCTTTTTCCAGAGAATCCTGCTTTCTTACAATATGCCCAAATTAAGTCAGCTTCAGTTCCATCATTTTTGCCTTCAGAGTTGACTTTCTCTAGTTTCCACTTGTTCATCTTTCGGACAGTCCAGGTTGTCCACAGCGCTCTCTTCCAGCACCATAGTTCAAACGAGTCAATTTTTCCCCTTTCAGTTTTCTTTACTGAATAGCTTTCATACTCATGCATGGTGCTCTGGAATACAAGAGTGTGAATTACTTTGGTTTTGGTCATATACTCGAACTTTTCTCAATCTTTCTTTTTGCTGCCCTTCTGAATCTGAGTCTTCTGATTTATTCAGTTTTTGGCTGCAGTCTCCATTTACGTTGATGATTGAGTCAAGATATACACAATCTTTCACTGTTTCAATTTCTTCATTGCCAGCATTCATGTTCAGTAGGGATTTTTTATGGTCATGATTTTGTCTTCTTAATGTTTAAACGCAGGCCTGGTTTGACACTTTTTTATTCCAATTTCATCAAAAGCCTTTTCAGGTCATTGTTGTTTTCTGCTGAAATGGTGTCATCTGCATATCTTATATCCTTCCACCTTCTGTATTTTCATTTCTGAATCTAGTCCGATTTTATGTATGATATGTTCTATGTACAGATTGAACAGATAAACTAGGGGTGCCCAAACATTTTGGGCAATAGGCCGGTCATGTGTTTCAGGTGGCAGGTAACTTTGGCTTGTAGGCTGGATCCAGCCCCCAATGTCAATTCATCCAGCCCACAAAGCCCTCATCGCTCCCGGAAATGGAAGTAAAACACACCTGTATGGACAAGGGCTTTGTGGGCCAGATGAATTGGTGTCAGGGGCCAGATTAGGCCCATGGGCCATAGTTTGGGCACCCCTGAGATAACTAATAAAGTGCACCCTTTTTGACACCTTTGCCTAGAAGAAACCATTCTGTCTCTCCATCTTCTGTCCTAACGGTAGCTTCTTGCCCACAACACTGGTTACACATCAGGACAACCAAGTGTTGAGATGCACCCCTTTCTTTCAGAACAACTCATAATTTCTCATGTTCCAATGAGTCAAAGACTTTGCTGTAGTCTATAGAGCATAGACTGATAACTTCTTTCGTGTGCTCCAGTAGTCAGAGGATATTTACAAGATGATCTCAAGTACCTCCTCCTTTGTGGAATCCATCTTGAACATCTGGCATTTCCCAAACTATATAAGATAAAAGGGACTGCAGTGGTTCAAGTGGCTAAGATGCTGATGGGGAGGCGGAAGGTCAGCAGTTTGATTCCCGAGTAATGCAGGACAGAATGAGCTCCCGTCTTTGTCCCAGCTCCTGCCAACCTAGCAGTTCGAAAGCAAGAAATTGCAAGTAGATAAATAGGGACTACTTTGGTGGGAAGGTAAACCGTGTTCCGTGCGCTCCGGTGTCTAATCATGCCTGCCACATGACCACGGAAACGTCTGCAGAAGCAGACCGCGCTGACTCTTCGGCTTTGAAACAGAGATGAGCACTGAACCCTAGAGTCAGATATGACTGGCTTTCGAGCAAGGGAAACCTTTACTTTTACCTATAAGATAAAAGCTTTATGATAAACCAAAATGTTGTAACAATTTGGGGACTCTGCTAGTTTACTGCAATGCATTTAAACATTAATTACGTGCAATCAAGTTGAATCTGGCTGAGGGTGACTTTAGTGTAAGGGACCAGAGACAATGAAACAGCCGAAGGGTTGGCTTAACACAGGTTTATTGCATGATGATCCGGAGGAACATGTGGTAATGGCGGATGGGTAGCTCAATAAATACAGCTGGCTATACATTTGAATGTGGCTCGTCGACAGATTATTGGTTGCTGCCTGCGTGACGTCGTAGAAGGTCACGCCCTTCTTGACCAGGTGAAGAGGTGGCGGGGAATCTTCCCGCGCTGCTGAACCAGGTGAATCTGAGCCATGAGAGCTGGACGCTCGCTATTGCCATCTAGTGGTCACTAGCTCGCGCCCCCTTATCAGGTTTACATTGATACAGCTGAAGGTTATAATGTTGCACACAGAAAGGTTACATTGTTAACACATGGCAAAGGTACATTGTTAAAGACACAGCTTTACAGAACACAACATCCCTCCCCCCTAGGATGAGACGAAGTCTCTCAGCCAAGATGGCTTGTTGCATGTGCGTTTGGGCCGTGAAGAGGGCTGACCCCCCCGGGGGCGCTACTGCTTCTTTGTTCCCTGGTCCCTTGTCCTGAAATGGGAGAGGGAGACTCGTTAGTGGCTTGCCGCGGTCTGGCGGCCTTAGGGGAAGGGAAGAACTCCATTGAGGGCAGACCGGGGGCAATCGGGGCTAACGAAAAACCCCTCTTCTCGCTTGGACGGATGGGGGACCACTCCGAAACCCCCCCCCCCCGGTTCTGAAAATCAAAATCTAACTTAGTAGGGGTATCCGCATTTGTGGGGACATTCCGCAAGATATGTATGGGGTCGGGTTCCTCCTCCTCCTCAGAAAGATCCCCTAGGATATCTACGAGAACATCCTCCTCCCCCCTTGGTGGGGACCCGCGGCCCCCTTTTCCTCCCCCTTGGGCTGAACGGGTGGGGGAGAACCCTAATGCTGATCTTTCCACTGATTGGTCTGTGCCCTGCTCATCGGAGACCCTGTGTCGGAGCTGGTACCACGCGGTACGACACGAGGCCGGTTTGCTCCACAACTACGCCCGGTACCCAGGCTGGGCCCGTGCTGGCGTAATTCCTGCAATGCACGGGGGAGCCTACACTGAAACTCTTTGTGGCCTCTAGCCCGATGTTCCTTCCTTTGTCCTCTACCCTCGTGGGGTCTAGCCTAGTAAGGATGGTGGTCAGTTTCCTACGCATTAAGAGCTCTGCGGGGGAGTATCCTGACGCCAACGGGGTCACCCTGTACCCTAGCAGAAACTGGCACACTTGTAGGTTCAGATCCCCGGGGCCCATGCGCCGCAACGCGTCCTTCGTGGTGCGGACGAGGCGCTCTACTTGGCCATTGGTGGCTGGGTGAAACGGGGCGGAGGTGATGTGCCGAACAGCGTTAATCTCCATGAATGCCCTAAACTCGGAGGCCGTGAAACAACTAGCGTTGTCGCTAATTAATGTGTCGGGTATGCCGAACGTGGAAAAGAGCCTCCGCAAATGCCTAATGGTCTGGGCCGAGGAGGTGCTCGTGACTGGGATAACCTCCAACCACTTGGAGAAAGCGTCCACTACGAGAAGGAACAGGGTGCCTCTGAACAGGCCCGCGAAATCAACGTGCACCCGGGACCACGGCCCCTTAGCCGCGTCCCATTCCCTGTGGGGAAGGCGGGCCTCCTCTGGTCTGGAGCATTGGCAACTTTCACAAGTGCCGACCATGTGCTCGATGTCGGCGTCCAGCTGGGGCCACCAGAAGTAACTCCGGGCCAGCGCCTTGGATCGCATGATGCCGGGGTGGCTGACGTGCAGCAGTTTGAGCACCCGCGGCCGAAGGGAAGTGGGAATCACCACCCGCTGCCCCCACAAGAGGCACCCCCTCTCTAGGGACAGCTCTAGCTTTTTTCTGAAAAATGGGGCGAACTCCTCCGCTGGGGAGGACGCCGGCCACCCTTTCTGCACCCAGGAGCTAACTGCCGCTAGCGTCTTGTCCTTCTCTGTCGCTTTGGCAATGTCAGCGGGCATTACGGGGGGCGAATCCAGCACCTCTATCATAAGAACCTGATGGTCCCGCTCTCCCTTGCTCACCTGGCTGGGCGTCAGGGGGAGGGGAGACCTTGATAGAGCGTCCGCATGGCTGATCTCTTTCCCGGGCCAGTAGACCAACGCGTGCTGGTACGCGTTGAGAAAAATGGCCCACTTGAGCATCCTCGGGGACAGGATCTGAGGGGTGGGCTTATCTGCGGTAAAAATGCCTAGCAGGGGCTTGTGGTCCATTACAATGGTGAAGGGGCGGCCATACAGAAAATCGTGAAATTTTTTCGTCCCCGCAACTATTGCTAGTGCCTCCCTGTCTGTCTGTGCGTAGTTTCTCTCCGCTTGGGACAGGGACCTGGAGTAAAATGCTATCGGGGCCTCCCTTCCGTTTTCCAGCACGTGGCACAGCACCGCCCCCACCCCCACCGGGGATGCATCACAGGTCAGAACTACCGGGCGTTTGGGGTTGAAGTGGGTCAGTATGGCATCGGACGCTAGGAGGCTTTTTAGCTCACCAAATGCCCTTTCTTGGTCATCGCCCCACTTCCATGCCTGGTCTTTCTTTAGCAGTTTGTGTAGCGGTTCAGCCACCGCTGCCTTCCGGGGGAGGAAGGAGTGGTAAAAGTTGAGCAGCCCTAGGAACGACTGCAGCTCGGGCTTGGAGGTGGGGCGGGGGGCTTTCTTAATGGCTGCCACCTTGGACTTGGATGGTTTTATTCCCTCAGGAGTCACACAAAACCCTAGGAACTCAATCTCGGTTGCGAAGAAGACGCATTTGTCCTTTCGCAGCCTCAGCCCCGCTTTTTCGAATATTGTCAGGACCTTCCCCAACCTCTTGGCCAATTCAACCCGACTCCCCCCCGTTATTAACACGTCATCAAAATAAGGCAACACCCCCTCCAGTCCCTTCAGGAGGCGTTCCACGAGTGACTGGAAAATTCCAGGCGCCGAATTCACGCCGAACTGGAGGCGCGTCACCTGGAACGCCCCCTTATGGGTGACTATGGTCTGCGCAGCAGCTGCGGCAGGGGACACCGTAAGCTGCTGGTAGGCCTGTGCTAAGTCGAGCTTAGCGAAACACTTTCCCCCGTGTAACCTGGCCAGCAGATGGCTGACTACCGGCACCGGATATGCATTCGGGCGGATCGCCTTGTTGATGGTGCACTTGTAGTCGGCGCATATGCGGACCTCCCCATTGGCCTTTAGTGCGGTTACAATTGGAGTTTCCCACTCCGCAGAATCAACAGGCACAAGGATTCCCTGGCCCACCAATTTGTCCAGTTCCGCCCCTATCTTGTCCTTAAGTGCGAACGGCACCCGGCGTGGTTTAAGACGAATTGGGCGGACCTCCGGGTCCAGGTCGAATGTCACTGGGGGCCCCTTGAATTTCCCCAGTCCCTTTTTGAAAACTTCGGGGTGCGCCTCGCACACCTCCTGAATTGGATCAGTCCCAACGGCGTGCATCCCAACGGCGTGCACCCCCCAATAAACAAACCCAGGGGCTGGAACCATTGAGTTCCGAGGAGGCTGCAATCTCCCCCTTTAAGCACGACCAGGGGGAGGGACGCGGCGTGCTTCTTGAATTTAACCTGAAATTCTCCAACCCCCAACACTGGAATGCTGTTCTCTTGCACGTCCCGTAGTGTGGACCTCAACGCTTTGAGCTTGGGTCGCTTGTGGGGGGCAATTCCCAAAAACTCCCTCTGGGAAATGATTGAATATGAGGACCCCGAGTCAATTTCCATCCTAATGGGAACCCCTTGGACTAGTACCTCAACAAAGTAGCGGGGGTGTCCTGCAGACACGCTGAACACTGGGGCGTCGTCCTCGCTGCCGTCGGAGATGCGGCCCACGCCGTCCTGCTTCCGCGTGGCCTGAGCGCCGTCCTTGGGTCTCGTTGAGCGGTCTTGTCCCGCGGAACGGTCTGCTGAGCTCCTCCGGGTCTCGCGCCTCTTCCTGCACACCTTGGCGATGTGCCCGCGGCGGCCGCAGTTGTGGCACTCGGCCTTCCGGAACGGGCACTTTACGTGGTCGTGGGCCGCTCCACAGCCGTCGCACCGCCGGCTCTCTTTCCGGACCCTCCGGACGTCCTCGTCGTCGCTGCTCTCTGTGGACGACCTCGAAGTTCGCCGGGCCGTCTCTGCCTTGCTCGACTTCGGCCGCCAGTCCTGGAGTTCTTGGACCCCAGCCTTTGTAGCTTCTGCGGCCTGGGCCGCTCTGACGACCTCCTGCAACGTGGGAGGCGGCTCTTGGTTCATTAATGTGCGCTGGGTTTCGGCGTCGTTCAGGCCGCACAGCACACAGTCCCGGAGGGTGATTTCGGCATTCTCCCATTTGCACGGGCCGGCCGCCAGCCGCAGGGCCGCCACGAATGCGGCGACCATCTCCCCGGGCGCTTGGACTCGCCTCCAGAACGCACTCCGAGCGGGAAACATCGCCGTGGCGGGCCGGACGTGCTCACGCAGCATCTTCATGAGTTCCTTGGCCTTGAATTCGCTCACCCTCCTCGGTGCAATCAGGTCCACCAAGGTCCTTTTGGTTTCTTGTCCGAGCATCCTGGTGAAGATGGCCCTTTTCTTTGCCTCTTCCGTGACTTCGGACTCAATCAGTGCTGCCTGGAAGTCCATCTCGAAGATCTCCCAGTCGCCCGGTTTCCTGATTTCGAAACCGGCGCATGTCTTGGTCCCGTGGGCTGCCATATCCCACCTTCGTCGCCAATTTAGTGTAAGGGACCAGAGACAATGAAACAGCCGAAGGGTTGGCTTAACACAGGTTTATTGCATGATGATCCGGAGGAACATGTGGTAATGGCGGATGGGTAGCTCAATATATACAGCTGGCTATACATTTGAATGTGGCTCGTTGACAGATTATTGGTTGCTGCCTGCGTGACGTCGTAGAAGGTCACGCCCTTCTTGACCAGGTGAAGAGGTGGCGGGGAATCTTCCCGCACTGCTGAACCAGGTGAATCTGAGCCATGAGAGCTGGTCGCTAGCTCGCGTCCCCTTATCAGGTTTACATTGATACAGCTGAAGGTTATAATGTTGCACACAGAAAGGTTACATTGTTAACACATGGCAAAGGTACATTGTTAAAGGCACAGCTTTACAGAACACAACATCGACCTTTTCCAGGGTTTTGTAGATATTCAGTATTCTTCTGCTGCTGCTGCTGCTGTATCTGAATCCGAATATAAGTGATCATCAAGGTGATCAGCCATGAAGACTGGCAGTGGTCTTTCATCTGCCTTCTGAATCACAGCATGACTCCCTGTACCACTGATCCAGTTCCGCAAGTCACTTTCTGATCCTGAGTCCTTTTGGCATGCAAAGTCCTCATCAGCCCCAGGCCAGTATTGATGAAGCTGCTGCCCTCCATCAAGATGGATTCAAGTGGGATTTAGTCCACTTGGGGACCATCACCCTTCCCTGTGGACTTCGCCACCCAAGGCCATTAGTCCTCAGTGTTTTCAGGTTAGTTAACTGCCACCTGACACTCGCCATTGAGTTGCTGACAGTATGGTCTACTCTGTTACCATAGCAGGATAACTTGGCCAGACTGGCAATAACCTGTATTCAGAAGTCATTTATCACTCCATTCTTCTGGGGGGCACCTTAGACTGTGCACTTTAAATAAAATCACATAATCTTCTAAAGGCACAAAGGAGAAACAAACTCCTGATCCCTAGCTCTGAAGATAGATGTTCCAGCTCACTGTATTCCCCAGCCAATATACACCTAATTCACTATTTGAGTAGCAGTTTTATTTTATGTGCATGAACATTGCAGGGAACTATGCTTTTCAAATCTTCCCACTAGAAATGGAAATCTTTGCTTGTTCATAGGAAGATCTGCTCAGAAGGAAGCAGCCCAGCCAATTGTGCCAAGCTACAGGTTGGTGTGCCTGTTAGGAATGTACCAACTTATTAGAGAAGCTGTAGTCACCTAGTAGTGGAATTATGTAATGCATGAATGAGTTACAGCATTTGTGAGCAATATCACAGGCAAAGAAGTAAGAATGGGTGTGTATGGTGACATTCTTACTTCCATACTTGTGACATTGCTCATAAATGCTAAATTTACTTTCTGACATAATGTTACTTGGTAGCTTTTTTATAACTAGGAAACCTGGGCATACCTAGGCCAAACGAAGTCTCAAAGGCTTCCAGTTTAGGCCTTTCTCCTGGATGAAACACATTTAGGTGTCTTTAAGATGTGGTTCAAGTGGTTAAGATGCTGAACTTGAAGACTGGAAGGTTGGAGTTCGATACCCGAGTGCTGCATGATGGCGTGAGCTTCCGTCTCTGTCCCAGTTCCTGCCAACCTAGCAGTTCAAAAGCAAGAAATTGAAAGTCGATAAATAGGGACCACTTTGGTGGGAAGGGGCCATTCAACAATTACGTGATCCTTGAAGGGGGAGGGGGTCTGCCATCTGAATTATGGAAACATTATGTGGGGACGGGGGGTGAGGTCAAATATTACGTAATCCATTTGGAGCTATTGTGCATTAGGCACCAATAGTTAAAAGCTCTAAAAATTAGAGTTTCGATACAAAAGCTCTGGATTATGTAATTTCAAAGGGGGGAAGGAGGTTGAAGCTAAAATTACGGTCAGATTACATAGGGGGAAGGGGTCAATTTTCCCCAAAAAAATGGATCACATAATTGTTGAATGGCTCCGATGGTAAACAGTGTTCCGTGCACTCCGGTGTCTAGTCATGCCTGCCACATGTACATGGAAATGTCTGCAGATGCAGTCTGCGCTGGCTCTTTGGCTATAAACAGAGATGAGCACTGAACCCTAGAGTCAGATATGACTGGCTTTCGAGCAAGGGTGATCTTTATCTTTACCTAAGATGTGTTTAACTCAGATACAGCTACCAGAATGAAGAACTATGGGACATGTAGTCCAATGAATCTGAATCCCATCCCTATTTACAGAATTTTCTTTAGTGTGTTTCAGAACAACAATACAGAACTTGACAGTATTGTTCCCACTATTGAATGTCATGGAGGAATGAGATAGCCTTCCTGCTCAGTTCACAGATAAAAAAGGATTGGGGAGTAATGTTTTTCCCCCTCTTTCTTTAAAAGGAGGCACAGGCTAAATCAGATTGCTTGAAGTTCACTATGGTTTCTTGCCCTGAAACCACCTGATCCTTCTATGTTGATACAAGGATCACTCCAAATAACATATTTTATCTCAATAGCCCAATCCAGACAGATCCCATTTGGCTGTCTAATGACCTCCTAAGTAAATAGTAATGATGCAGTGAATACTAGCAAAAAAAAAATGGGTTCTCTTTTAATTTGAGTCTAGTCATGCCGAGATGTCCTGTCAAGATGTTCTACTTACATCAACAAGATTTCTTGGCTTCCCACAAACATAAGATCCTGATCTTGTTTACTCTTTTATTTTTGAGGGTTGGTTTTTGCAGCCACCTAGATATGGTGGTTCAAAACAAGTTATAGGCCATCACTCAATGCTCTTGACCACTATAGCCATGGGAAAAGATGCCACATCTAAGCTGTGGAATAATTCAAATCCTGTAAGTAATTCTCAAAGGATTGGTAAAGATGAAGTCACCCTGGCATCCTGAAGCCTCTCTGGTGTTTCTAAAATGAGCAGCCTGAGAACAGACTCCTATGGAGGGAGGGAGAGAGATGAAGGCCTCTGCCTTCACAAATTGTCATAGCTTGACTCTTGTCTCTTTGAGAAGGAATGATGCTCAAGGTTCTTACAGCCA
This sequence comes from Bradypodion pumilum, assembly GCA_035047305.1. Lineage (NCBI taxonomy): Eukaryota > Metazoa > Chordata > Lepidosauria > Squamata > Chamaeleonidae > Bradypodion > Bradypodion pumilum. Next base: position 330,156,717 of record JAWDJD010000004.1, on the reverse strand, counting down.
GGTGCTTGGGAGTTAGTTAATGGCAAAGTAAAAGAAAGCAGGAACACCTGCATAAGGGATATAACCAATGAGCAAGTTACCTTTTCAAAAGTTATTTAGTTCAAGTAGCTTGGGGAACTTTGAGATCTGATTGGCCCAAAAGCCATAAGGGTTGATGGTGAATATAAAATCAGACAAGGAAGAACATTTGGGGTTGCTAATGGCTAGATGACAGATCTTTAATATCTGTTTGCTTAAGCTCTGGAAATATGTAAGAAGAACAGGAATTAATTTGTTGTTGTTCAGTTGCACAGTGGAGTCTGACCCTTTGTTACCCCACATGCCACAGCTGGATGTTTTAAATAAAATTAATAAAAACTTAGATTGTGTTCATTTTCTTGTTGAAAATGAGTTTTCAGTGATAATTTTTCCAGTCCTAGACTTGGTCATTCTTACAGTCATATATTGTGAGGGTATTTTGTCATATATATATATATATATATATTTATCCTGCAGAATTGGTGTGCACATCAAACACCTACAACCTTTTTTGTACTCTCTCTCTGCAACACTATGTGGTCTAAGAACTCCAAGGAAGGGGAAAAGGCTGGATAGGGAGATTTCCTTGACCACAGCATGCATGCCTGCTTGGAATTCACCCACACTAGGAATTTTTTAGGTAGCATGGATGAGTGATTTGCGTGGTCCTTTCTGTCTTAGCCAATTTTGGACAATACTCTGAAGTACTCATCAATACCCAGTGTAGTGTAATGGGCAAAGTGTTGGACTAGGGCTCAAGGGTGAATTCAGATTCTGGCCAGGCCATGGAAATTTAGACAAAGAGTGGTAAAATTATTCCTTGAACATCTCATGTACCCCAAAAACCCTACTGAGTTTACCATAAATCAGGAATAATTTGATCCACATAAAACAATTCATGGTGAGTAAACTAGATTCGGTATCTGCAGGAACTGCTAGCACTTGTAGAGATAGGATCTTCTTTGCATAAAGGTCCCAAAATCCCACAATCTTTCCTGTCTATATTTAGTGTTCAAGGAATGAAGAAGCAGACGGATGAAGTAGTGAAATTCAGCTCTTTATTAGTGGGGAACACAGTTTGGATGGGGTAAAACCCGGACTTATATACACTATAAACAGTAACAGTGATACAGTAATACAACAAGCCCATTGGCTAACAGAGTGTGCACATTTTTCAATCCACTTATTTGCATAAGAATAGATACATGAGAAAAGATACATTCTGCTCCTGTCATATTCTAATTTGCGCGCCATATCGAAATCTCACAAGACTACGCTGTCTGGCGAGATTTCGTAGCTTTAGTGTCTTGCACGGAAGACAAAAGAAGGAACCGCAGTAGGGCTAAACACAGCTTTATTGCATGATGGTCAGGGTGAACATGTGGTAATGGCGGAGATACAGCATTATTTATGTGGTCACTATACATTTGAATGTGGCTACATGGTAGCTCATTAGCTACTGTCCGCGTGATGTCATCGTTCGTCATGCCCATCTTGTCCAGGTGCAGCGTGGCGGGAAGATTTCCCGTTCTGCAGGTATTCGGAGAATCTATGCCATGTGAGCTGGATGCTCGCTACTGCCACCTGTGGCCACTTAGCTCGCATCCTTATACAGCTTGCTACAATGTGTCACTGATTAGATACAATTGGATACATTGCCTGAATACATTCTATTAAAGGAACCTTGCAACAATCATTCAATACATAACACCCCTCCCCCTTAGGTGAGGACAAAGTCCTTCAGCCATTGAGGCTTCCCGCATGTTCGCTTTGGGTGAGTGGCGGCCGCACTTGGGGCCGGAGTCCCTGCACTGGGAGAATGTAACTCGTTAGTGACTGGCTGCGAGTTATGAGCCGGGGATTGGGGAGGTCTAGGTGTGGGAGTAAACTCCAGGGATGTGAAAACGGGAGCTCCAGGGACCAAAGAAAAACCCCGCTCTTTGCTTGGATGGGTGGGGGACCACTCCAAAAAATCCCCCCCCCCGGTTTCCTAACTCAAAATCTAACAGTTCCTCGAAAACCGCCTCTTCCGTTTGCCCAACCACTACTCCAGGTACCCAGTTTGGTCCGCCGGCCGCATAGTTACGGCAATGCACTGCCTCACCAATCTCGAAAATCTTGGTGCCTCCCGTTTCTATGTTTCTACCCGTGTCCTCCACCCTAGTTGGGTCTAGCCTCGAGAGGATCGTGGCAGGTTTCCTCCGCATAAGGAGTTCGGCGGGCGACAGACCCAATGCTAAGGGGGTTACACGATACCTTAATAGGAATTGGCAAAGCTGCAAGTTCAACTCCCCGGGGGCCATCCTACGCAGTGCGTCCTTAGTTGTTCGCACCAGGCGTTCCGCTTGACCATTTGTAGCGGGGTGAAAAGGGGCCGCAGTTATGTGGCGGATTTTGTTAATCTCTATGAAACCCTGGAACTCTGCTGATGTGAAAGTTGTGGCGTTATTGCTCACAAGTACATCAGGTAACCCGAAACAGCTGAATACCTTCCGTAATTGTTTGATCATCGCAGCTGACGATGTACTGGCCATTGGGATTACCTCCAACCATTTGGAGTAAGCGTCCACTATTATAAGGAAAAGGGTGCCCCTGATGGGACCCATGAAATCTACGTGCAGATGCGACCACGGTCCCCTGGCTGTGTCCCATTCTCTGTGCAGAAGTCGGGACTCCTCGGGCTGGGTACTCTGGCAGCTCTTGCAAGTGTCAATCATGTGTTCTATGTCTGCATCCAACTTGGGCTTTCAGACGTAACTCCTAGCTAGCGCCTTGGAGTGCACGATCCCCGGGTGGCTGATATGCAACATCCTCAGCATCCGAGACCTCAAAACTTCGGGAATTATTACCTGCTGTCCCCAGAGTAGGCAGCCCCTTTCTAAGGAGAGCTCGTCTCCCCTCCGGCCATAAATCCTGAATTCTTCCATAGGGGAGGTTGCCGGCCACCCTTTTTGTACCCATGAACTGACTAGGGCCAATGCTTTGTCTTTCACCGTAGCCTTGGTGATCTCCACTGGCAGTATCGGGGGCGACTCTAGGGCCTTGATCAGGAGCACCTGGTGGTCCTGCTGTACCTCGCACTCTGGGTCCCCTGCCTGTGGGAGGGGTGACCTGGAAAGGGCGTCGGCATGGCTGATCTCCTTGTCGGAATGGTAGGTCAATGCATACTGGTACGTGTTGAGGAAAATGGGCCACCGCAGCATCCTTGGGGACAGGATCTGTGGGGTGGGCTTGTTAGTTGTAAAAATTCCTAATAGGGGCTTATGGTTGGTCACGACTGTGAATGGTCTGCCATAAAGGAAGTCGTGAAACGTTTTGGTTCCTGCAACAATTGCCAGGGCTTCCCTATCTGTTTGTGCGTAGTTGTGCTCTGCCTTGGACAGGAATCTCGAATAGAAGGCCACCGGGGCTTCTCGCCCGCTCTCTAGCACGTGGCAGAGGACCGCCCACGCCCCCAATGGTGAGGCATCACAGACTAACACAACGGGTTTCTTGGGATCGAAGTGGGTCAAGACAGCCTCGGAGGATAGAAGCTGCTTGAGCCCTTGGAATGCCCGTTCCTGACTGTCCCCCCACCGCCAAGGCACGTCTTTCTTGAGTAGTTTGTGCAGCGGCTCTGCTACCAATGACTTTCCCGGCAGGAAAGAGTGGTAAAAATTTAGGAGTCCTAGGAAGGACTGTAGCTCGGCCTTGGTGGTGGGGCGAGGGGCATCCTGCACTGTCGACACCTTTGACTCTGCTGGTTTGATTCCCTCAGGGGTTATCCAGAAACCCAGAAACTCTACCTCCTCTGCAAAAAAACACACACTTATCCTTTCTCAACCTGAGCCCCAATTTCCCGAACATGGCTAGTACCCAGTCCAACCTCTTTGCCAATTCCTGCTCCCCTCCCGCTGTTATCAAAACATCGTCAAAGTAAGGGAAAACACCTGGGAGCCTTTTCAACAATCTTTCCACAAGGGACTGAAAGATTCCTGCAGCCGAATTTACGCCGAATTGGAGGCGCGTCACTTTAAAGGCTTCCTTATGAGTAACAATGGTTTGAGCGGCAGCTGCAACTGGGGTCACCGTTAATTGTTGATAGGCCTGTGCTAAATCTAGCTTGACGAAACACCTCCCCCCATGTAAGGTTGCTAACAGGTGACTTACTACGGGCACCGGGTACGCATTTGGGCGAATTGCCTTGTTAATCGTGCACTTGTAGTCAGTGCAGATCCTAACCTCCCTGTTAGCCTTAAGCGCTGTAACAATGGGGGTCTCCCACTCGGCCGAGTCCACAGGCACCAAAAACCCCTGACCCACCAGTTTGTCCACTTCAGTCTCAATTTTGTCCTTTAGTGCGAAAGGCACTCTCCTTGGCTTCAGTCTGATGGGTCGGATGTCGGGATCCAATTTGAATGAGACTGGGGGCCCCTTGAACTTCCCTAGCCCCGTCTCAAAGATGGCAGGGTGTGCGTTACACACCTCCGTGATCGGGTCAGCCTGCACGGCATGTATGCCTCCAATGAAAACCCCCAGGGGGCCAAACCACTGTGTCCCCAGGAGGCAGCAGGACCCTTCCTTTAAGACTAAAAGGGGCAACTGCGCGGAGCGCCTCTTGAACTGGACCTTGAACTCCCCCACCCCAACACTAGGATGCTTTTGCTCTGAACGTCCTGCAAGTTAGTCTTTAGGGCCTTCAGTGTAGGGCGTGACTTGGAGGGAATGCGCAAAAATTCTCGGTGGGAGATGATGGAGTACGACGACCCCGAGTCGATCTCCATTCTTACTGGGACCTCTTGTATCAGTACCTCAACAAAGAAATGGGGGTGCCTCAAAGGCACGCTGTGAACCACCTGGTCGTGGTTGTCGGGAATTTGTCAAGACACGCGGTGCTCCTGGGGCTCGTCATCGTCAAAGATTCTGCCGACCCCGTCTGCTTTCCATTGGGACCATTCCGCCTGGCCCTTGCCGTCGTCTCGATGCCACCTGCAGACCTTTGCGATGTGCCCGGGCCACCCGCAGTTGTGGCACTCCACCTTCCGGAATGGGCATTGGCTCCAGTCGTGGAATGCCCCGCATCCGTTGCAGCAGCGGTCCTCTCTGGCGCGGTCTCAGACCTCGGGCCTCCTCTGCACCCACTGCACATCATCATCCTCGCTGAAGTCGGAGGCAGACGTGGACTCGGAGGGCCCCTGCTCTCCATGGGGGGAACAGCTGTGGACTGGGACCGCCAGCGGGAGGCCCCCAACCGTGGCGGTCCTGGCCCGGCACACCCATTCGCCTTGTTGCACTGACTCGGTGGCTTGGGTGATGCGCAGGACATGCTCGAAGGAGATGCTCTCGTCCTTGGCCAGTAGTTTTTTCCTGGCCCCCTCATCTCGCAGGCCCAGCAGGAGCCTGTCTCGCAGCACCTCACTCAGGGACGCTGCCCACTGGCAAGGCATGGCAGCCACCCTCAGAGCTGCCACGAAGTCGGCAATTGGACTCCCCGGCCTGCTGGCACCGCTGCTGAAAGGCCAGCCTTGCCGGGAACACCGACACTTCCGTGCGAAAGTGTTTCCTCAGCTCGGTGAGGATCTCGTCTAGGGGTACTTCCCTGAGCGGCCTCGGCGTCAGGAGGTTCATTGCCAGCTCTAGCGTTTCCAGGCCACACTGGGCCAGCAGGAATGCCCAGCGTTGGGCTTCCTCCTCGATGCCCTTGAGGTCCATCGCGTATAGGAACTGCTGTTCGTAGAGTTCCCATTTTTCTGGCTTTGAAGTGTCGAATGGAGCGATGTTCACTTTGCGGGATGCCATTATCCCATCCTCGTCACCAATTTAGTGTCTTGCACGGAAGACAAAAGAAGGAGCCGCAGTAGGGCTAAACACAGCTTTATTGCATGATGGTCAGGGTGAACATGTGGTAATGGCGGAGATACAGCTCTCTTTATGCGGTCACTATACATTTGAATATGGCTACACGGTAGCTCATTGGCTACTGTCCACATGACGTCATCGTTCGTCACGGCCATCTTGTCCAGGTGCTGTGTGGCGGGAAGATTTCCCGCTCTTCAGGTATTCGGAGAATCTGTGCCATGTGAGCCGGATGCTCGCTTCTGCCACCTGTGGCCACTTAGCTCGCATCCTTATACAACTTGCTACAATGTGTCACTGATTAGATACAATTGGATACATTGCCTGAATACATTCTATTAAAGGAACCTTGCAACAATCATTCAATACATAACAGTAGCTGTCAAACAGGGATGCTGTTTTGACAGCTAGGAAAGCGCAGGAACATGGCGGTTTGAACCGCCTTGACAGTTTAAGCACAGTTAACATACATAACACTATAGGAGTAAGGGTTCAGATATATCCTAACAGTCAGCCCATCTTGCTGAAAATATTTGTGTTTGGGGTATATAACCTAACCTTTCTGGCACAGTACAATGAAAGTTGCTAGAGCAGGAAATGAATAACTTGCCAAAAAGCATGTGAAGAACAAACTCCACAGATTGTGGTGATTCATTACCTCTTTTGTGAAATCGAAGAGACTAATGCTAGCCGTACAAGAAACATGGGCAACACTACCACCTGATTCACTGTAAACCGGCCTAGCCAGCTTCTGTTGTCATATTTCTTGTCAACATTTTTTTTTCAAATATAAAATATGAAGGGCAATATAATGGCACACACGCTCATGCATTTTTTCAGGAACATTATGGTCAGCAAACTGATGTGGTTACCAGTATTGAGTAATGCTGTGTCTTGCCTTGCCATGCCCTTTATGGAATGTGCAACATTTTCAACTGGTAATATGATGACAGGCAACATTATGTAACTGTGGTTGTTGTTTTTTCTGTGAAAGCCCTTGTCTCTAACAGTTACACAAAAGGAAAGCATTCAGTCTAACTTCTAGCATTCTGCTTCCCACAGCAGCTGGACAGACATCTCTGAAAGACTGCAGGATTTTCACAATCAGGCATATTTTCCATCCATCAAAGTACAGTATAGTAGAACCTCGGATAAAGTCCAAACTCCGTTCCATAAGTTTGGACTTTATCCGATTTTTTACTTTATCCGAATCAAATGGGTGATGCATAGGATAATGTCCAAAAATGGACTTTATCCGAGGTTCCTTTACCAAATATGTAAATGGCAAGGCTTTATGTGATGCATCACGTGTGCTTTATGTGATGCATCACGTGTGCATGAAAATCACGACTTTATCCGAATCAATCTTTATCCGAGGTACCACTGTACAGTACTTCTAAAAACTAGTCAAATCCCTGCTTGTTATGGCTTTCTATCTAGCCATGCTAGCAGCAGCTCCAGTCTTCCTAGAGCAGTTAATGAATCTCAACACACCTGGAAAACCTGTCCTGGAATTCCCTTCTGGTCCAGTTTTCTCAGTGACTGGATTTCGCTGCCATTTTATTTCCCCAAAATGACCCCAAGATTGCCATCACTCCAGAGCATTGTGGGAAATCTAAATGATGTGCCCATACATAACTCACTTTCTAGCTGCTATTTGAAGCAATCCCTTAGACTTCCACCACTGCCAGATAAGCCCACCATGCCGACCAAAAGAGGAGGAAGGAGGGCATTTTGCCCAATGTTGACTTACATCCAGATAGCCTAAATCCAGCTGCCAATCTCAGCTAGAGTAGATCCACTGAATCAACTGGAACTTGTAATGTAAATATTTAATTGCTGTTGAAATTGGCTTTAGCCCTTCAGGTTATTTATTTCCATTCTTTTGTGCTACAGGAAAGATACGTTTTGTCTAGATCCAGAAATTTTATTCTAGATTCCCATAAGCAGGAGCCTGAAACAAATATGAAATATGTTTCAACAATTCACATCAACAATATTTTTTAAACATAATGGGAGAAAAGTCTGTTCACTTCACGTTTCAGGGTGAACCAATATGCTTACTGACTTGTTTATTTCTGAACCAATATACTGACTTCTTCATTAATATCAAAATACATCTAGTGGTGTTTCTGCAGTGAAAGAATCTGTCAGCTGGGTAACTGTCATTGCTCGGAAGTGGGGGGTGCCCCCAAAGTGACTACAGTCCTCACATTCTTTGGGGAGGCTCTATTCGTATCCTCAATAAGCCAACTGATGCAGTTATACTTTGATAACCCTGCTGTTATCAGAAACAGGGAATGGACCCATGCAAAGGGCCCGCATTAAAAGCATAGGAAATGGTACTTCCCAATCTCTTCTAAACCAATTTAAAAAAACAAAGTACAGTAGCAGCAATTTGACTTCCCTTTTCCCCCACATCTCTTTGGAATGATGATACACTAATGAGGCCATCATCCTCAAAGGTCTAATACAGGGTTCCTCAAACCTGGCTCTCCAGATGTTCTTGGACTTCAGTTCCCAGAAGTCCTGATCAGCAGCTGTGCTCATATGGGCTTCTGGTAATTGAAGTCCAAGAACACCTGGAGAGCTAGGTTTGCACACCCCTGGTCTAATATGGTGTATTATAATCCCTACAGCTGGTAGCGTTTTCAATTTCCTGTGCTGGGAAGACATTATCTCCTCCCCCAAGATCCTATCCTTGAAACTGTGCTCACTTCCAATGTCCCAACTTCTCGTTTACTAAAGTTGATGTCCCATATTTTAATACTTGGGAACCTCCACCAACATCCAGAGATGACTAATTCCATCTAGGAAAACATTTACTGGTTATCAAAGAGGTTTCTAAAGGTAGTATCCTCTTCCCCAGCAAAAGGTTTGCTTGTTATAAAGCTGAACGAAAAAGAAAGAGGCAGTCATTTTAAATATCCCTTGGCTTCCAGTGTTTGTGCTAAATAAAACAAAGTAGGAAAATGATGGTCATCCCCCTTGTGTCATGTCTTTTCAACAGGAATATGTAATTGGTACAGGAATAATTGGGAATGCCTTGTAGCTGTAGTCAACACCAAATGAATTACGTCAGGGAAAGAAGAAAAATAAAGGTAAGAGACAAAGAAGCGTCCTTGCAATTTCCTCCTATTGATAGTTCACTTTGACAAATTGTTCTTAAGAAGCAGCAAACCAAAAGGGGATGAAGGATGGAGCAATACTGGGACTTTGAATGTTTTTGTGAGAAACGTTGTTCTCAGGAGGCTCTGAGCCTTCAGGTGTGAAACAGGCTGTTGTGAATCTTATTCTCTTTCAGTGTGTCCAAAGCACAATAGCCTCAATTTTGTCATTTTTTTGCTTTGAGAAGGAGTTGGGGCTTGTTATCTAGCACCTAAAAATAATGTGTTGCTGCAATATTTATAATTGCATAGAACTCAAAAAGAAAACTATTTCACATTTTGCAAAAATAACCAATCTAGTAATTACTTGTTGCTTTTAAAAAGCAACTTAGGTAACTCTTAACTAGTTATTTCAGGCTCTGTTCTGAATATTACTGACCTTTCAGATTTGTCTAAAAAATACATACACAGAGATGCATATGTGATGATTTCTTTTCTCTTTTGCCTTCCTACCCCCTGACGTTTAGCCTAAATTGCCTTGTATATGTTTCCTTTGAAGCCGCACCTGTTGCAAGGTGGGGTATTTGTAACATTTTGTTGCACACATCATTAGGTAATATTGATTGTGTCTGATGGAAATATCTTGAGTAAACAGCATCTTGTGTACATGACCACTTGCTCAAGAGACCAAACGTTGCATTATCCCTTTGCACATGGGGTGTTTTGAAAACTTTCAAAAGCATACAACAACTGGCTCCACTCATAATGTCAGGTCAACCCACTCAGAGTCGTTCCCTGAAGAGTGAGTGTTATATTTCAGGAATAAACAACCTGGACACACACATCGGACTCATAATGGCTAGGTCTTTGGGTTCTAAGAGAATCCAGAGTTCCCTTTTGCTTCTTGGTCAGAAGAAAGAAAATATGCCCCTCTCCTCCCAAAAAAAGCACAGTGCAGCCTGTAAAACCCATACTTTTTAGGGAGGATTTTAACAGGCACAGATGAATTTAAGTTCTGCAGTGGCTTAGTGGTTAAGACCTGAACTTAATAAAAGGAAGGTCAGCAGTTCGAGACCTGAGTGGTGCACGATGGAGTGAGCTTCCATCTCTGTCCCAGCTCCGGCCAACCTAGCAGTTCGAAAGCAAAAAATTGCAAATAGATAAATAGGCTCCACTTAGGTGGGAAGGTAAACAGTGTTCTGTGCACTCTGGTGTCTAGTCATTCCTGCCACATGTCCACGGAAATGTCTGCAGACGCAGACAGCAGTGGCTCTTTGGCTATAAACAGAAATGAGCACTGAACCCTGGAGTTGGATACAACCAGCTTTCAAGCAAGGACGGCCTATATTTTATTTATATCTTTCTTTAGATTTGTTTTAGGTGTTTTTAACATTTAAACTGATTATTTCAACACTGTGTGTGTGTGTGTGTGTGTGTGTGTGTGTGTGTGTGTGTGTGTGTGTGTGTGTGTGTGTTAATGTAACAAGTCATTCTATCTTTAAGTGGCTTGATTTTTAAAAATAATTTTAAACAACCTTGGGTCCCTTAGTTAGGAGAAAGATGACACCGAAATGAAATAAAAATGAAATTAACATTGGCACATGAGGTGAAAAACAATTCTTCAACTTTCTCCCATCCCTGGCAGTGAAAAAGCCATAAATAATAAGAAATTAAGGAGAGTAGCTTATTCCATTATGCAGTCACATAAGGATAATCTTGTAAGCACTCCCCAACTTTTTTTTGGGGGGGGGGTTAAACTTTTGTACCCTCAGACTCACTTTTTTTGCAGACTGCTTACGCAATCAGAGTGATTTTCACCAACACTCTGCTTTAATTAATAATTTGCTACTCCTTCATGATAAATGTGCTGCCTGAGATAAACACACTTACCTGCCCTGTGGTAGAGTGACCCTGTAAAACACAAGAGTGTTCCTAAGGCAGGGGTTCTCAACCTTTTAAAACCAGGGGCCAGATCACACCTCCTCAGACTATTAGCGGGCCAGACTGGTGTGTGCCCCCCTCTCGCCACCGCCACCAACACTCCCTACTGCCATTGCCAATACTCCCGCACACCACCAATCCAGCCCACAAACACTCCCCCCCCCATGCCGCCACCACCACTTCCCTGCTTACTAGCCTGCCATGGGTGAAGGAGGGGTCCTGCCTGTTCTTGCCCACACTCAGCCAGAGTGACACCCAGGAAAGATGCAGGTGGTGGCTGCATGCATCTGCTGCTTCTGCTGCCGGCACCACTGTCCTTGTCTCCACCACCTGGCTTGGTGTGTCCTTTGGTGTCTTGCACGGAAGACAAAGAAGGAGTCGCAGTGAGGACTAACACAGGTTTATTGGATGATGATCAGGATGAACATGTGGTAATGGCGGAGGCACAGCTCATTATATACTGCAGTACATACATTGTAGCTTATTGGCTGCTACCGGCGTGACGTCATTCTGCGTCACGCCCATCTTCTCCAGGTGAACCTCGCGCGGGAAAGGTTCCTGCGGCTGCCGGTGATTTGGGGAATGTGAACCATGTGAGCTGAACGCTCGCAGCTGCCCTCTATAGGCAGCTTACTCGCGTTCCTTAACAGATGAGCTACATTGTAATTGTGGTCAGGTTACATTCATACATTTCTTAAAGCAACAATGTACATACATAACATCCCCTAACACCAATCCGTAGTAGGGCAGATGTTGTAAACCTTCTTACAACATCCACCCTGCTATGGAGCAGCGTTAGAGAGTTGCCAAGCAAGGTGGATGGGGGATGGATGGCAGCGGCAGCAAAAGGAGCAAGGGCATGAGCCATATAGAAAGGTTCCATGGGCCGGATTGTTGTGTTCTGTAAAGCTGTGCCTTTAACAATGTACCTTTGCCATGTGTTAACAATGTAACCTTTCTGTGTGCAACATTATAACCATCAGCTGTATCAATGTAAACCTGATAAGGGGACGCGAGCTAGTGACCACCAGAGGGCAGTAGCGAGCGTCCAGCTCTCATGGCTCAGATTCACCTGGTTCAGCAGCGCGGGAAGATTCCCCGCGACCCCTTCACCTGGTCAAGAAGGGCGTGACCCTCTACGACGTCACGCAGGGAGCAACCAATAGTCTGTCGATGAGCCACATTCAAATGTATAGCCAGCTGTATATATTGAGCTACTCATCCGCCATTACCACATGTTCCTCCGGATCATCATGCAATAAACCTGTGTTAAGCCAACCCTTCGGCTGTTTCGTTGTCTTTGGTCCCTTACACTAAACGGATGCAGCCTGCAGGCCATAGGTTGAAAACCCCTGATCTAAGGAATACAAGATGCATAGCTCTGTAATCTGCTAGCTCTGTAATCCAGTTGTGGCCCACCTGAGAGCCAGTTAGGAAGCAGCTTTCTCTAAGATCCAAACTCCATGTTCTGAGGAAACTTTTGAAAGGGAATTGAGAAGCTGGTCTGCTTTTTCAATCCAGTTACATCCAGTAAGAAATTGTTGTTTCATGCCACTTTTTTCCACAGAAGTGTGGACATCATACATTGGTATACACAAGGATCGGTTTAGACATACAAGACCATGAATCCACATCTCTTGAGTATCCAACTATTACCCCCCTCCCTGCCTTTCAAGCTAAGGAATCCTTCATAACTTCGCTCCAGATATTTCTTGCCACCATTCTATAGCTCTGTGTTGCTACAAGTGCTTTTCATGGTGATAAAATAACATTAAGTACTGCAAGCCCTTCATAAAGAAGACTTTATGCATTCATGACTTCATGTCTGTTGTGTTTGAATACATTTTATGTTGTAACGTTTGTGAACTAATTAGGATCATTACGATCCTCCATTTTGTCTCCTTCTTTTTTATTATTATTTATTAAATTTATATACCGCAGTTCTCTGCCCAATGGGAGACTCAATGCGGTTTACAAAGTACAATTTACAAGTTACAGTATAAAAATATCACAAAAATATCACAAAAAATACAACATATCAATATCATCATAACAACATCGCAATAAAGTATCAAAAATCAATATCACAGTAAACAAAGCATTACAAAAGCAAAATCACAGAGCATGAAATACAATGTTAGAAATACAGATACAATACAGTAATTTAAACAGTAAAATATGCAATAAGCATTCAAGCACTATTGTAATATCGCAGGACTATGTTCCAGCCTAAACTATATAGTCTGTCTGTACAGTTTTCACTCTGGTCCGATAACCTTCAAGTTATCCCCCTTCTTTCCTGTCTCTTCCCACCCAAATGTATCCATTTCTGAGTGTATATATTGAGCAGTGCTGCGCCACTGTTCTCCATGTTCTCACTGCCTAATAAAGTGTTTAGCCCTGTTATGCTGGCTGCTTCGTGTTTCTACTAGAACATCAAAATGTCTTTCCCCCCCATGTTTCCTACTATGTATTCTGAGTCCAGAAATGTCTCCTCATTATTATGTTTATGTTCCTTCTTCAAAGGCCTGCCTTGTAACTAGGATGCTTCCATTTTTATCTGCTCATTTATACCAGCTAATGAAACTAGGCCTGTATCTCAGCAGGAATTGGCACAATTTCAGGTCGAGGTCTCCGGGACCCATGCGCAGTAGCGCGTCTTTCGTGGTGCGCACGAGGCGCTCTACTTGGCCATTGGTGGCCGGGTGAAAGGGGGCGGAGGTGACGTGCCGAATGGCGTTGCGTTCCATGAATGCCCTGAACTCGGCGGACGTGAAACAGCTAGCGTTATCGCTGACGAGGGTGTCGGGTAAACCGAACGTGGAAAAGACCCTCCTTAACTGTTTAATGGTTGTGGTCGAGGAGGTGCTCGAGACTGGAATGACCTCCAACCACTTAGAGAACGCGTCCACCACGAGGAGGAAAAGCGTTCCCCTGAATGGGCCAGCAAAGTCTACGTGAACTCGGGACCAGGGTCCCCTCGCAGCGTCCCATTCCCTAGGTGGCGAGCGAGCCTCTTCTGGCCTTGAGCTTTGGCACGCCTCACAAGTGCCGACCATGTGTTCGATGTCGGCGTCTAACTGGGGCCACCAAAAGTAACTGCGGGCTAGTGCCTTAGAGCGTACGATCCCCGGGTGGCTGACGTGCAGCAGTTTAAGCACCCTCGGCCGGAGAGACGTGGGGATCACTACCCGCTGTCCCCACAAGAGGCAACCCCTCTCCAGGGACAACTCTAATCTCTTTTTGAAGAATGTGTCGAATTCCGCTGCTGGGGAAGACACGGGCCACCCTTTCTGCACCCAGGAGCAAACTGTGGCCAGCGCTTTGTCCTTGCCTGTCGCTTTGGCGATTTCGGCCGGTACTACTGGAGGGGAGTCTAGGACCTCTATCATTAAGACCTGGTGGTCCCTCTCTACTCCGCCCACGTGGCAGCAATCCCGGGGAATGGGGGACCTCGACAGAGCGTCGGCATGGCTTATCTCCCTCCCGGGCCGGTATACCAACGCGTGCTGATACGCGTTGAGAAAAATGGCCCATCTGAGCATTCTCGGGGACAGGATCTGGGGTGTGGGCTTGTCTGCGGTGAAGATGCCCAGCAAAGGCTTGTGGTCAGTCACTATGGTGAAGGGGCGGCCGTACACGAAATCATGAAATTTCTTGGTCCCCGCAATTATTGCTAGCGCCTCTCTGTCTGTCTGAGCATAATTCCTCTCCGCTTGGGACAGGGATCTAGAGTAGAAAGCTATCGGGGCCTCCCTACCGTTCTCCAGCACGTGGCAAAGCACCGCCCCCACCCCCACCGGGGATGCATCGCATATCAGGACCACCGGGCGTTTGGGATTGAAGTGGGTCAGTACAGCATCTGATGCCAGGAGTCGCTTCAGGTCATTGAAAGCCTTTTCCTGGACGTCGCCCCACTTCCATGCCTCGTCCTTTTTTAACAGTTTGTGTAGCGGTTCTGCCACGGCTGCCTTCCGCGGGAGGAAGGAGTGGTAGAAGTTGAGCAGTCCGAGGAACGACTGCAACTCGGGCTTGGAGGTGGGGCGAGGGGCCTTTTTGATGGCGGCTACCTTGGATTGGGCTGGCCTAATTCCCTCGGGAGTAACACGGAACCCTAGGAACTCAACCTCTGTAGCGAAGAAGACGCATTTGTCTTTCCGCAACCTCAACCCCGCCTTTTCGAATATTGTCAGGACCTTTCCCAACCTTGTTGCTAATTCGGCCCGGCTCCCCCCTGTAATTAATACGTCATCAAAATAGGGTAACACCCCCTCCAACCCCTTCAGGAGGCGTTCCACCAATGACTGGAAAGTCCCGGGCGCCGAATTCACGCCGAATTGGAGGCGCGAAACCTGGAACGCCCCTTTGTGGGTGACTATGGTTTGTGCAGCAGCTGCGGCGGGGGTCACCGGGAGTTGCTGGTAGGCTTGGGCCAGGTCGAGTTTGGCGAAACACCTCCCCCCGTGTAACCTGGCCAACAAGTGGCTGACTACCGGCACCGGATACGCATTAGGGCGGATCGCCTTATTGATGGTGCACTTGTAATCAGCGCATATTCGGACTTCCCCGTTGGCCTTGAGCGCTGTTACAATTGGAGTTTCCCACTCCGCAGAATCAACAGGAACAAGAATCCCCTGGCCCACTAATTTGTCCAATTCCGCCTCAATTTTGTCCTTTAGTGCGAAAGGCACTCTGCGCGGTTTAAGTCTGATTGGACGCACTCCAGGGTCCAGGTCGAAAGTCACTGGGGGGCCCTTGAATTTTCCTAGCCCCTTTTTAAAAACCTCGGGGTGCGCGTCGCACACGCTCTGTATTGGATCAGTCCCGGCGGCGTGTGCTCCCACGGCGTGCACCCCCCCAATGAACAACCCCAGGGGCTGGAACCATTGAGTCCCGAGGAGGCTGCATTTACCCCCCCTTGAGGACGACTAAGGGAAGCGTTGCGGTGTACTTTTTGAACTGGACCTGGAACTTCCCAACCCCCAACACTGGGATGCGGTTCCCCTGCACGTCCTTCAGCGTGGCCCTCAACGCCTTGAGCTTGGGCCGCACGCGGGGGGCGATTTTCATGAACTCCCCCTGGGAAATAATGGAGTATGAGGAACCCGAATCCACCTCCATCCTAACAGGGGCCCCTTGTATTACTACCTCAACGAAGTAACGGGGGTGCTCCGTGGAAACGCTGCAAACCGGCGCATCGCCCTCGCTGTCGTCGGAGACTCGTCCTACTCCGTCCCGTGTCCTCGTGGTCCGTGTGCCGTCCTTCGGCCTCGTGGTGCGGTCCTGCCTCGTGGTGCGGTCCTGCCTCGCCGAGCGGTCTGGAGAACTCCGGGTGGCCTCGCGTCGTTTCCGGCAGACCTTGGCGATGTGCCCGCGCCGGCCGCAGTTGTGGCACTCGGCCTTGCGGAATGGGCATTTGGTGCGGGCGTGGGCGGCGCCGCAGCCATCGCAGCGCCGGCCCTCTCTCTGGACCCTCCGGACGTCCTCGTCGTCGCTGCTCTCTGCAGAAGACGAGTTCGAAGTCCGCCGGGCCGCGCGCACCGAACTCTCTGCCTTGGCGGTCTTCGGGCGCCAGTCCTGAAGTTCGTGCACCCCGGCCGACGTGGCCTCTGCGGCCTGTGCCGCGTCGAGGACTTGTTGCCACGTGGGAGGCGGCTCCCTTTTCATCAGCGCGCGCTGAGTCTCTGTGTCCCTCAGACCGCAGAGCAGGCAGTCCCGGAGGGTGACGTCGGGGAGTTCCCACTTGCAAGGGCCGGCGGCCAACCGCAGGGCCGCGGCGAACTCATCGACCGATTCTCCGGGTGCCTGGACTCGCCTCCAGAACGCGCTCCGAGCGGGGAACATCGCTATTGCCGGCCGGAGATGGGCGCGCAGCGCCGCCAGGAGCTCTGTGGCCTTGAGGTCGCCCACCTTCCTCGGCGCGATCAGGTCCACCAAGGTCCTCTTGGTTTCTTGTCCGAGCATGCGGACGAAGATGGCCCTCTTTTTGGCCTCGTCTGAGACTTCGAGCTCCACCAGCGCAGCGTTGAAGTCTATCTCAAACAGCTCCAAGTCTCCCGGCTTCCTGATCTCGTAGCCGGCGCATGTCTTGGTCCCGTGGGCAGCCATGATCCCACCTTCGTCGCCAGTTTAGTGTATGGGACCAAAGACAACCGGACAACCGAAAGGTTGGTTTAACACAGGTTTATTGCATTGCATGAGGTTCCAGTGAAGCATGAGGAATGGCGGTGATACATCTCAATATATACAGTAGCTCTCTACATTTGAATCTTGTAGCACGGTAGCTGATTGGTTGCTACCGGCGTGGCCTCGCCCAGGCACGCCTCTTTCTTCAACTGCTGAATGCAGGTCTTGCTTCAGCTGCTGAATGCAGGTCTTGCTTCAGCTGCTGAATGCAGGTCTTGCTTCAGCTGCTGAATGCAGGTCTTTCTTCAGCTGCTGAATGCGGGGAAGGTTTTCCCGCGGCTGTCCGTGATTGAGCAATGTGAACCATGTGAGAGTGAACGCTCGCAGCTGCCCTCTATAGGCTGTCTGCTCGCGTTCCTTTATAGCTGATATCGTTTGTATCTGGAGTGGTTACAATCTTGCCTTACAGTATAATGAACATGCATACATACATAACATCCTGCAGGGTATCAGAATGACCGCAAATCTTTCTAATCTGTTTTACTGCAGAACTGACAACTGAAACACTACAATAAAGCCCCTTGGTGTTGTCAAAACAGTGATTATTTTGAAATAGAATGGCAAACAGTTCTACCAATTAAAGGTCTGTGACAAACTATGTTGGGAGTGAGACAGAGTCAGACAAAAATTCACTTCCTCAAAAGTAGTAATATTTATCACAAGCTTAAGAGTGCTATAAAATCCCCAGCCAACCCAGAGCCATGTGCTTAGAGACAAGGCAGCAGAACAGATGCCAAGAGATTGGCAGACCTTTGTTTACCAATTTAGATAAATACAGTAAAACCTGTCGTCCCCCCCTAAGGTGAAACTAGATACTTCAAGCTGATGGCAAAAAGCATCATTTTTTGAACTCCCATTAACCAAAAGAGCCTTGCCTAATGTTGTGTATGTAACTTAAGCGAACTGTGATTGGAAGCAAACATGTAACCAAGTGAAATGTGAATGAAATCGGATCCATTTCTCCCACTCCCTTTCCCCCCCCCCCCTTGTGAATATTCCTCTTGTGTAGATATTGCGGGACTGCGTTCCCGCCGTAGATGTACCTATTGTTACTCATTACCCGATCAAGTGTTATCACCTGGCTGTTTACCTGCACTGACCAATCATGTGGCTCCGCGCCAGGTTTGAATCGTTACTGTTACATATATAAGGAGCATCGCTCCGCCATTGACCTCATGTTCAGATTGACTACACTCCAATAAAGATGTGTTTGGCCCCCTGACTGCTGGCTACTGCATATCAATCTGCAAACATCAAACCTAAACATCTGTCCAAGATTATTTTTAGGGAGTTGTGAAACATGTATATCTCCTCATCTCCATCCCTCCAACTCTGTGATGCCCAGACTCAAAAACTAGCATGCTTGTTTGTTTTTTGAGATTTTAGTGGTCTCATACAAAGATCCAACACCTTTGGTTTTTGGCTTTTCCATAAGGACCATATAGGTTTGTTTTGTATATGTCATGAACCTCCCTGCAATTCCTGTTCTACTCCTTCCAACTAATATTCCACCATAATGTTGGGTGAGCAACTACAAAGATTGCAAAGAAAGACACTTAAGAAACAGAGTGTGGATTTTTTTATTGTTATATTTATATACCGCCTTCCTCACCCTAAGGGGCGACCCAAGGTGGTTTAGAAGTAATAAGATATTACAAGAGTTGGGGGGGTAGATGTCAAAGCCACCCCCTCTCCCTAACAGCGCCTCTTCTGCCCTCCCAGGCCCCAAGAAGCCGAGGGCTAGAGTCCAGGGGGGGAGCAGATGTCAAAGCCATCCCCTCTCCCGAATGCCGCCTCTTCTGCCCTCCCAGGCCCCAAGAGTCCGAGGGCTAGAGTCCCAGGGGAAGGGGGCGGGGCAGATGTCAAAGCCACACCCTCTCCCCAATGGTACCTATTCTGCCCTCCCAGGCCCCGAGAGGCCAAGGGCTAGAGTCCTGGGGGGAGGGGCAGATGTCAAAGCTGCCCTCACTCCCCAACGGCGCCTCTTCTGCCCTCCCAGGCCCCAAGAGGCCGAGGGCTAGAGTCCCGTGGGGAAGGGGGCAGATGTCAAATCCACCCCATCTCCCCAATGGCACCTCTTCTGCCCTCCCAGGCCCCGAGAGGCCGAGGGCTAGAGTGTGGATGGGAAACGTGACAATGTATTTGTTATGTATGTATGTATGCATGTTCATTATACTGTAAAGGCAAGAATGTAACCACTCCAGATACAAACGATATCAGCTGTAAAGGAACGCGAGCAGACAGCCCATAGAGGGCAGCTGCGAGCGTTCAGGTCTCACATGGTTCACATTGCTCAATCACGGACAGCCGCGGGAAAACCTTCCCCGCATTCAGCAGCAGAAGAAAGAGGCGTGCCTGGGCGAGGCCACGCCGGTAGCAGCCAATGAGCTACCGTGCTACAAGATTCAAATGTAGAGAGCTACTGTATATATTGAGATGTATCACCGCCATTACCTCATGCTTCACTGGAACCACATGCAATAAACCTGTGTTAAACCAACCCTTCGGTTGTCCGGTTGTCCTTGGTCCCATACACTAAATTGGCGACGAAGGTGGGATCTGGCTGCCCACGGGACCAAGACATGCGCCGGCTACGAGATCAAGAAGCCGGGAGACTTGGAGCTGTTTGAGATAGACTTCAACGCAGCGCTGGTGGAGCTCGAAGTCTCAGATGAGGCCAAAAAGAGGGCCATTTTCGTCCGCATGCTCGGACACGAGACCAAGAGGACCTTGGTGGACCTGATCGCGCCGAGGAAGGTGAGCGACCTCAAAGCTACAGAGCTCCTGGCGGCGTTGCGCGCCCATCTCCGGCCAGCAATAGCGATGTTCCCCGCTCGGAGCGCGTTCTGGAGGCGAGTCCAGGCACCCGGGGAATCGGTCGATGAGTTCGCCGCGGCCCTGCGGTTGGCCGCCGGCCCATGCAAGTGGGAGCTCCCCGACATCACCCTCCGGGACTGCCTGCTCTGCGGTCTGAGGGACACAGAGACTCAGCGCGCGCTGATGAAAAGGGAGCCGCCTCCCACGTGGCAACAAGTCCTCGACACGGCACAGGCCGCGGAGGCCACTACTGCCGGGGTGCACGAGCTTCAGGACTGGCGCCCGAAGCCCGCCAAGGCAGAGAGCTCGGTGCGCGCGGCCCGGCGAGTTTCGAACTCGTCTGCGGAGAGCGGCGGCGACGAGGACGTCCGGAGGGTCCAGAGAGAGGGCCGGCGCTGCGACGGCTGCGGCGCCGCCCACGCCCGCGCCAAATGCCCATTCCGCAAGGCCGAGTGCCACAACTGCGGCCGGCGCGGGCACATCGCCAAGGTCTGCCGGAAACGGCGCGAGGCCACCAGGAGTTCTCCAGACCGCTCGGCGAGGCAGGACCGCACCACGAGGCCAAAGGACGGCACCCGAACCACGAGGACGCGGGACGGAGTAGGGCGCATCTCCGACGACAGCGAGGACGACGCGCCGGTTTGCAGCGTTTCCACGGAGCACCCCCGTTACTTCGTTGAGGTAGTAATACAAGGGGCCCCTGTTAGAATGGAGGTGGACTCGGGTTCTTCATACTCCATTATTTCCCAGGGGGAGTTCATGAAAATCGCCCCCCGCATGCGGCCCAAGCTCAAGGCGTTGAGGGCCACACTGAAGGACGTGCAAGGGAACCGCATCCCAGTGTTGGGGGTTGGGAAGTTCCGGGTCCAGTTTAAAAAGCACACCGCAACGCTTCCCCTAGTCGTCCTCAAGGGAGGTAAATGCAGCCTCCTCGGGACTCAATGGTTCCAGCCCCTGGGGTTGTTCATTGGGGGGGTGCACGCCGTGGGAGCACACGCCGCCGGGACTGATCCAATACAGAGCGTGTGCGACGCGCACCCCGAGGTTTTTAAAAAGGGGCTCGGGAAATTCAAGGGCCCCCCAGTGACTTTCGACCTGGACCCTGGAGTACGTCCAATCAGACTTAAACCGCGCAGAGTGCCTTTCGCACTAAAGGACAAAATAGAGGCGGAGTTGGACAAATTGGTGGGCCAGGGGATTCTTGTTCCTGTTGATTCTGCGGAGTGGGAAACTCCAATTGTAACAGCGCTCAAGGCCAACGGGGAGGTCCGCATATGCGCTGATTACAAGTGCACCATCAATAAGGCGATCCGCCCTAATGCGTATCCGGTGCCGGTAGTCAGCCACTTGTTGGCCAGGTTACACGGGGGGAGGTGTTTCGCTAAACTCGACCTGGCCCAAGCCTACCAGCAACTCCCGGTGACCCCCGCCGCAGCTGCTGCGCAGACCATAGTCACCCACAAAGGGGCGTTCCAGGTATCGCGCCTCCAATTCGGCGTGAATTCGGTGCCCGGGATCTTCCAGTCACTTGTGGAACGCCTCCTGAAGGGGTTAGAGGGGGTGTTACCCTACTTTGATGACGTATTGATTACAGGGGGGAGCCGGGCCGAATTAGCAACAAGGTTGGGAAAGGTCCTGACAATATTCGAAAAGGCGGGGTTGCGGTTGCGGAAAGACAAATGCGTCTTCTTCGCTACAGAGGTTGAGTTCCTAGGGTTCCGTGTCACTCCCGAGGGAATAAGGCCAGCCCAATCCAAGGTAGCCGCCATCAAGAAGGCCCCTCGCCCCACCTCCAAGCCCGAGTTGCAGTCGTTCCTCGGACTGCTCAACTTCTACCACTCCTTCCTCCCGCGGAAGGCAGCCGTGGCAGAACCGCTACACAAATTGTTAAAAAAGGACGAGGCATGGAAGTGGGGCGACGACCAGGAGAAGGCTTTCAATGACCTGAAGCGACTCCTGGCATCAGATGCCGTACTGACCCACTTCAATCCCAAACGCCCAGTGGTCCTGATATGCGATGCGTCCCCGGTGGGGGTGGGGGCGGTGTTATGCCACGTGCTGGAGAACGGTAGGGAGGCCCCGATAGCGTTCTACTCTAGGTCCTTGTCCCAAGCGGAGAGAAACTATGCTCAGACAGACAGGGAAGCACTAGCAATAATTGCGGGGACCAAGAAATTTCATGATTTTGTGTACGGCCGCCCCTTCACCATAGTGACTGACCATAAGCCTTTGCTAGGCATTTTCACCGCAGATAAGCCCACACCCCAAATCCTGTCCCCGAGAATGCTCAGGTGGGCCATTTTTCTCAACGCGTATCAGCACGCGTTGGTATACCGGCCCGGGAAGGAGATCAGCCATGCCGACGCCCTGTCGAGGTCCCCCATTCCCCGGGATTGCTGCCACGTGGGCGAAGTAGAGAGGGACCACCAGGTCTTAATGATAGAGGTTCTAGACTCCCCTCCAGTAGTACCGGCCGACATCGCCAAAGCGACAGGCAAGGACAAAACGCTGGCCACAGTTTGCTCCTGGGTACAGAAAGGGTGGCCCGTGTCTTCCCCAGCAGCGGAATTCGACACATTTTTCAAAAAGAAACTAGAGTTGTCCCTAGAGAGGGGTTGCCTTTTGTGGGGACAGCGGGTAGTGATCCCCACGCCTCTCCGGCCGAGGGTGCTTAAACTGCTGCATGTCAGCCACCCGGGGATCGTCCGCTCAAAGGCGCTAGCCCGCAGTTACTTTTGGTGGCCCCAGCTAGACGCCGACATCGAACACATGGTCGGCACTTGCGAAGCGTGCCAAAGCTCAAGGCCAGAAGAGGCTCGCTCGCCACCTAGGGAGTGGGACACAGCAAGGGGGCCCTGGTCCCGGGTACATGTAGACTTTGCTGGCCCGTTCAGGGGAACGCTTTTCCTCCTCGTGGTGGACGCGTTCTCCAAGTGGTTGGAGGTCATTCCAGTCTCGAGCACCTCCTCGGCCACAACAATTAAACAGTTAAGGAGGGTCTTTTCCACGTTCGGTTTACCCGACACCCTCGTCAGCGATAACGCTAGCTGTTTCACGTCCGCCGAGTTCGGGGCATTCATGGAGCGAAACGCCATTCGGCACGTCACCTCTGCCCCCTTTCACCCAGCCACCAACGGCCAAGTAGAGCGCCTCGTGCGCACCACGAAAGACGCGCTGCTGCGCATGGGCCCCGGAGACCTCGACCTGAAATTGTGCCAATTCCTGCTAAGATACAGGGTCACCCCATTAGCCTCAGGGTACTCCCCCGCAGAGCTGTTGATGCGCAGGAAGCTGGCCACGGGAATCTCCAAGCTAGACCCCACGAGAGTAGAGGACAAAGGGCGGAACATAGGGGTGGAACCCACAAAGAGTTTCAGCGTAGGCGCCCCGGTGCATTGCAGGAACTACGCCAGCGCGGGGCCAGCCTGGGTGCCGGGCACCGTGATAGAACAAACCGGCCCCGTCTCATACCGCGTAGAGACCAGTACGGGTTTCCTGTGGAGGCGACACGTGGACCAACTCAGGCGCAGGGTCCCCGGAGAGCAGGACGGAGACGAGAATAGCATCGAATCAGCGTTAGGGTACTCCCCCACCCGCTTAGCCCAAGGGGGAGGAAAAGGGGAGCATGGGTCCCCACCAAGGGGGGAGGAAAGGGAATCGATCCACAGAAATCTTTTGCGGGAGTCCCCGAAAAAATGGAAGAGCCCCGACCACACACATACCCCGCGGGAGTTTCCCCGAAACACAGATGCCCATAGAAGTTTAGACGTTGATTTACAGTACCAGGGGGAGTTAGCGGAGTGGTCCCCCACCCGTCCTAGCGAAAAGAGGGGTTTCAGTTCAGCCCCTGGTACTTCCAGTCCCAGTAGCCCCTGTGAGTTAGAATGCAGTATAGCGCCAATTTCCCGGAGACCGACACCCCCAAGACGGGAGGCATCAGCGAGTCCGTCCACCACAGTCTCAAGGTCCCCCGAGCAGGGATCAGAAGGTAGCCGAACCACAAGGGCGACCTCATCGGTTCCGCGGTTCACAATAGGAGGGTCCCCGGGGTCCGAGAGCAACAGACAGGGGTTCACCTCCCAACTATTCATTCCCTTCCCATCCCCGGGCGCGAGGCAGGCACGGACGCCCCACAGAGCCACTAAAGAATCCCCATTTCCCGTTGCAGGACAAGCACCCGCGGAGTCAGGGATCACAGGCTCTCCAGTACTAGGTCAGACGCAAGCACGCCCCAAGCGCACGTGCGGCAAGCCACATTGGTTGCGGGACTTCGTCCCATCCTAGGGGGGAGGGATGTTATGTATGTATGTATGCATGTTCATTATACTGTAAAGGCAAGAATGTAACCACTCCAGATACAAACGATATCAGCTGTAAAGGAACGCGAGCAGACAGCCCATAGAGGGCAGCTGCGAGCATTCAGGTCTCACATGGTTCACATTGCTCAATCACGGACAGCCGCGGGAAAACCTTCCCCGCATTCAGCAGCAGAAGAAAGAGGCGTGCCTGGGCGAGGCCACGCCGGTAGCAGCCAATGAGCTACCGTGCTACAAGATTCAAATGTAGAGAGCTACTGTATATATTGAGATGTATCACCGCCATTACCTCATGCTTCACTGGAACCACATGCAATAAACCTGTGTTAAACCAACCCTTCGGTTGTCCGGTTGTCCTTGGTCCCATACACTAAAGTATTTGGCAAAAGTTTGAGGCTGGGGTTCCAAATTACTATATATCTACAAATTATTTTTATTATTAACAGGTGGACTGGAACTTGAACTTTGCACCCAGCTTTTGACAAAAATACTGTTGAAAATTCATTAATCCTGTAGGATAGCGTTAACTAAAATGATGTTGTTGCCAAAAATATTTTTTTTTATTTGATGCGTTGCCGATTAGGTTGTTTGATAAGGAAATTAAAGATTTTCAAAACATAATAAATAATTATTGTAATGCAGGAAAAAAGCCTAGAATTGCTAAGATTTTTTGGTACTTATCTCAGAAAGAAGGAGGATTGGGAATACCTAATTTAAGGAATTAGTATAGAGCTTTCCAAATTAAGAATATTATAAAACTTTTAGCAAGGGAGAAGGTTGTCTGGGAAGAAATAGAGATGAAGGAGTTAAAAATGGGTAAAGGGGTATTTCTAGGCGATAAGAAAGGGAAAATTAGTGTTAAAAATAGAATGATGAAAACAATGTTGGATGTTTGGAACAAGGTCAAAAAGAAATTGAGTCCAGAACTATCTCCTATAATAGAATTAGATGATATCAAAAGTTTTCCGATACAATTAGATAATAGTTTAAAGATGGTACTGGAAAGGAAAAATGTTTCTTTGTTGAAGGACTGGGTTTGTGCCTGTAAAGATAGCGAGAATAAAGCAGTAATTTATTCACAGTTGAATCTGAACTGGCTTCAGAAGGTAATGTTGGATAGATGGACTGATAAATACAAGGAAGAAAGTAGTTTAGAGAGGGATAAAACAGAATTTGAGCAACTGTTGTTAAAAATACGAAAAGGAGATATGGGATTAAAGGGTATAGTAAGCAGGATTTATAAAATTTTAAATAATGAAGGTAATCCACAAGAAACTTTGAAGTCATGCTGGGAACAGGATTTGAACATAAAAATTCAGGAAAAAATTTGGAAAGATAAGTGGGGGAAAAGATATATGAGAACTATGTCGGTAAGAATGAAAGAGCATAATTACAAAATGTTATGGAAGTGGTATTTGACTCCTCAGAGATTATTCCAAATGGACAATGCTAAAAGTAAAATGTGTTGGAGATGTAAAAACTCTTTAGGAACATATGAACATATGTGGTGGAATTGTAAAGTGGTAAAAGAGTATTGGGGAAAAATTGAGAAGGAAATATGTGATATTATGGGGGTAGAATGTGAATTGAATTTAAATATGGTGTTGTTAACAGATGTGGAGAATTTGAAAGTAAATGAAGACAATAAGGAACTAATAGCTATTATGCTGATATCAGCTAGAATGTGTATAGCAAGGAGCTAGAAACTTGATAGAGTTCTAAAAGTAGAGGAATGGTATAAAGAGATGTGGGATCTTGTATTGAATGACAAACTGACATGGGAAATAAACAAATATAAGGGAAAAATTAAAGAAAATAGATTTTGGAAAATTTGGCAACTCACTGAATGGAGATCAGAGCAATAGCCTCGTACCAGATTATATATATTTTTGGAAATGGTAAAAAAGGCAATATCCCGCAGGCTCTTATAACTTGTAAATACACAGGGTGATTATTAGTGTTTATGTTATGTTTAATGTAATTGGATTCGATAAAAATTGAATATGTTTTTTTTTCTTTTAAATTACGTGTTTTCTTTTCTGTATTTTCTTCTTTTTTGTAATGTTTATCTTTTTATATTCAATAAAAATGTATTTAAAAAAAAAAGAAAATTCCTTAGGTAAAGGTAAAGGTTTCCCTTGCTCGAAAGCCAGTCGTATCCGACTCTAGGGTGCAGTGCTCATCTCTGTTTCTAAGCCGAAGAGCCAGCGCTGTGGTCATGTGGCAGGCATGACTAGACACCGGAGCGCACGGAACGCTGTTACCTTCCCACCTAAGTGGTCCCTATTTATCTACTTGCAATTTCTTGCTTTCGAACTGCTAGGTTGGCAGGAGCTGAGCAGCACTTTATTAGTTGAGTTTTCCATGGTTCTCAAAAAGTGTATCTACAGAAAACTTGTGTTTTCTCAATTTTTGTTTAAAAAAGGCACTAGAAATGTGTACAGAGTACTGTACGTAGCATAGTCCATGCCCAAATGAAGAGCACCGAAAACCTTCTTATCAGTACTGCAGTACATTTTATCTCTCACTTAAGTGATCCTTCTGGTTCTACCAGAAATGTTTACCCGATTTACTCATGAGTAAGGAGGTAGAAACGGTCCTCATTCAGCAGGCTGCACCAACTTTCCTTTTTTAAATTAAAGTAAGTGACATAGCAAAACAACAATGCATTTGCCTAGCCTGGTACACTTAGAACTGTGCTGCTTTCAGTTAACAATAACAATACAATAATCATGTGATGTCAAGTCAATTCTGACTTACAGCAACCTGTTCAGGTTTTTCTAGGAAGAGAATACTCAGAAGTTGTTTACCATTCCATTCTTCGGGGGGCTACCTGAGATTATGTAGCTTGCCCATGTGATACCATTTGGATAGGTCTAAATACTTCCCCAAAGAAACAATATAGATAACTACAGGGGCCAAAAACAAGATAAAATAGTTTGAGCCCATGTGCCACACACACACACACACAAAAAATCTGGTGGCCAAACAAAATATACTCTTGCTCATGCTAAAAGATTTGATCTGCTCACAATTAGCATTAACATCATGTGGTCAACAGAATAAATATTAAAAAGGAAATGGTAATGTTATAATGGAAGTGGCAATTTTCAGTAATTAAAGACTTCCTTCTCCCGTACCATAGCTACCATGTTAGCTATGAGTGGTATACCCACCAGGAGGGCAGGATATAAATGTGCAAAAATAAAAATAAATAAATAAATAAATGTTTCCCCAACAATGAAAGGAATCATTAATATGAATTTTCTTATCTATAATATTTTTTTAAATACAACTTTTATACTGTAAGTCAGTATTGTTGGCAATTTTTTGAGAAATTGGGGGTGATGCAAATCAAATAAATAATTAAATATTTTAAGGAAATGACAATTCCCACAATAACTACCTGAGAAGTAGTTGATGACTGGACTGTTCAGTGGTTTAGGTATCTGGCTGCAGGGGCAAAAATTGGGAGTTTGATTCCCCACTGGGCTTCTTGTGCCTTCTGGGAGAACCAGGCTGTGTTGCCTTTGGAAAGCTGAACGGTCTCTGTCAGGATTTACTGATAGTCCTGAGGTGATTTTTAAGTTCATTAGTAAAGACTTCTAGTTCCAAATCTCTTGACAATAAAGGCAAAAGAAATTCCCACCACCCCTGGCAATGTAAATTATGTTGCTAAAATGAATAGCTGGAATGCCAAGGTTTGCCAACACTGGTTTATGATTACCCCGCAATCTATGGCCATAACCTTCTGTACATAGAAATACAGCTATTTTAATAACTATAGCATAATGTCACTGTGGTTTCAACCTCATCACATTTTATCCAGTTGAATTCCAGTGAAAATAATCAGTTCTCTCTGAAATTTCTCTAGGTCCTTGAACTTGAGACTGAAATGTCATTGCATTACTGCACGCTGACTTCCCCAAATGGGCGACACTTCCTCATAAGCCTCCAGCTTCTAGTTTCTCATTGTGACATCACAAGTGTACCAACTAGCCATCACATCATATCAAACATTCAACTTGTCTCCCTCCCAAATTTTATCTAAGAAGGAGGGAGCAAAATAGCAGAAGAGCAGGAATGGGGCAATTTTATTCTGGACGCGGAAACAATGCACTCTGGGAAGAAAAACTGGAGCCTAGAAATGTTACGTGGAAATTCTAGTGATCTAAAAAAATAAACGTTCAAAATTCAGGATGGGGAGAGGGCTATATGTTATGAACCCAAGATAAGAAGCCCAGTCTGATTCAAAAGGCCAGCCATTCTGGAGTTGTAGTTAAACTAATGAAATGGAAGATCAGGTTCTCATCTCCATTGAATAAAGTTCTTTTAGTGATCTTTGGCCACTCATTTTCTTTCAGTCTTGATCTACCTCACGGATTGCTGTGAAGGTAAAATAATTAGGAAGAAAGCCATCCACATAGTCTTGAGGTCACTGAAAGAAAGAGAGGCTATTAAGTACAATAAGGTAAAGGTCACTTTGATGTTCGGGAATTGAAGAGAAGCAGCCAGCATAACAGGGCCAAACAACTTTATTGTAAGCAAACCGAACATGAACAGCAATGGTGCAACAGCTCTTTATATACACTGTACAATGGATAAATTTGGGTGGAAAGCAACAAGATTGGTTGAGAGAGAAGTGGGGTGATTGTGGGATTACTGGACCTGAGTGAAGACTTTGTGTGTCTTGTTAGAAAGGGCGGGAATGCAAGTCCCGCGATAGTTCAGTACTAAGAAGAAGACAAAATGGAGGATCACCCCGATCCCATAATAACAATTACACAATGTTACAGCAATAATTAAAGTTACATACACAACAGTCACCCTTGCTCAAAATCCAGTCGTATCCGACTCTTAAGGTTCAGTACCCGTTTCTCTTTAAAGCCAAAGAGCCAGCGCTGTCTGTATCTCCAGATGTTTCCATGGACATGTGGCAGGCATGACTAGATACCGGAGGGCATGGAATGCTGCTGACCTTCCCACCTAAGTGGTACCTATTTATACTTGGCAATTTCTTGCTTTCGAACTGCTAGGTTGGCAAGAGGTGGGACAGAGATGGAAGCTCACTCTGTCATGCAGCACTTGGATCTCAGACTGCTGACCTGCCGATCTTCCAGTCATCAAGTTTAGCATCTTAACCACCAATAAACAAATAAATAAGCCAAGGTCCCTAATTCTGTGTCTCACTCGTTATGCAAATATAAGCATGCAAAGGAGACTAATTATAAACAGGATTGCTCTATCCCTTCCCTGTCAGACAAACAAATTCATCCCTCTTTAACTAGTTTGAATTAGAGCTGGAAGTAAGCAAGATTGGAAGGGTGGATTTTATGGTGTCGTTTGCTGGGAAGTAGAGGAAAGATTATTTTTATTTCTATATGGAGAGGGAGCAACCACCACCACCCCACTGGCTCATTTAGAGCAGGATCACTAATGTTTTTAAAAGTTTTTAACTAGGTTTTTAATTTGTGTGGGTGGGTGGTAGTTTTTCAGTGTTTTTAGGAATTTTAAGGGTTTCTATACTTTAAACATTGGGGATTTTATGTACGCCGCCCAGAGTCACATGTCGTTTGGGGCGGCTATACAAATTGAATAAATAAATAAAAATAAATAAAAATGTTTATTTGCATATTTCTGTCCGACATGAAACAGGAAGAAAGCATTGTAAAATCTAGTCAATATACCAAGGGAAAGGACACGATGAAAAGAGACCCAGCAAATAGTTAGTTACAGTACGTTTGGAGTCTCCTACTGATCAATATTGCACTTAGTAACTGGCACATAAATTTACAAAGAAAAGAACCCACCTACCTCTTCTGAGACAGGAAGATCTACTGTCCTCCAAGAGTCACCATCAGGAAAATCCTACCGATTCCAAAGGTCCATCAACCCCATCTCAGATGTTAGTAGGAAAAATAGCATGGAGTTCACTGAATATGAAGTTCCGTGAATGGATATGGTCATGTAGATGGAAAACAATCCTTTGGACGTTTTTTTTAAGGAGCCATAGTGTTTTGTGACCTCATTGTCTAAAACACTACTTTGAGTTAGACCCAGAAATACAATATGAGACAAGGGAGGTGATATGACATTGATTATTCTTGATTGTTACCTAGTGATCATTACCTGCACAATATGATTCTCCCCCTTTATTCACATTGCTGAACTCACCTGTTGTCTCACCATAACAATAATGCAAGATTATAAACATTGTGAGTGTACCTACACTACACCAGTTCTACCA
The DNA here is from genome assembly GCA_035047305.1 of Bradypodion pumilum. Classification (NCBI taxonomy): domain Eukaryota; kingdom Metazoa; phylum Chordata; class Lepidosauria; order Squamata; family Chamaeleonidae; genus Bradypodion; species Bradypodion pumilum. The sequence goes on along the minus strand of JAWDJD010000004.1, from coordinate 330,126,250 downwards.
ATTTAACATTACTTTACACCATCACCCCATGACTCTATTCTACAGAATCCTGAAACTCTGTAGCTCAGTGAAGTACTTTGATTCTCTATTAACATACTCCAGTGTGGTTCCCTAAACTATGACTCTAGCAAAGACTTCAAAGGACCTTAAAGTAAAAGTAAAGGTCTCCTTTGCTCAAAATCCAGTCATGTGTGAGTCTAGGGAGGCAGTGCTCACCCCCATTTACAGCCAAAAAGCCAGCTCAGTCCGTGTTTTCAGATGTTTCTGTGGTCATGTGGCAGGCATGATTTGATGCCTAAGTGCACAGAACACTGTTACCTTTCCTGCCAAAGCGGTACTATTTATCTACTTGCAATTTCTTGTTTTCAAACTGATAGGTTGGCAGGAGCTGGGACAGATGACTTGAGCTCACTCTGTTGTGCAGCACTCAGGTTCTCTAACTGCTGACCTATCAACCTTCTGGTCATCAACCTCAGTGTCTTAACCACTTAGCCACCATGACCTTACCAGACTATAAATCCCAAGATTCCACAGATACAGATGTGGCATTTAAATTGATATCAAATTGCTGCAACTGTGTGATGTCGATACACCCTGTGAATGTGCATGAAATTATTGGTGCACTTTGTGATATATGGAATTAATCAGGACACATAGGTACCTGTGCACACAAAGAAGCTAACCTTCTAACCTTCAAGGTAGAAGCATAAGAACTTATCCAAACACATCAAGAGTGAATGGCATTTGCAGAAAGAAGGTGGGGTCGAAGTAAGGCCAAAGTGAAATAAAAACACATACCATGCTTTGTTTTATGCTTACAGGACAAATGTTGATGTTGTCGTTCTATTACTTAACATTACTCATTAATGCTCCTTTCTTCTCTAAAATATGTTGATTAGCTGGGTGACATTGCCAACTGAAGTTTTGCTTAATCCCACTGGGTTGCTAATGATCCTGAAGCTCTATCATTACAGTTCTCAAGCAACCTACCAGATGCAGCCACTGTTTGGGACCAGAGCCATACAGTACATCTACTTCTGAGAAATGCTCTTAAAGTTCACTTTCACAACCTTCCTGAAGGAATTTTTGTCGAATGGCATGTGCAGTTTGCACCATCCTCCTCCATGTTGTGCTCCTTTTGACACCTGCCTTCCATCAAACTGAGCAGCACACCCAGTCTTAATCTGCTATACACTCAACAGTTTTTCTTTTCTTTTGCAACAATGAAAGTGAACAATCTATACACTCAGGATCCAAAAACGTATATATGGCTCACATCCATAGCTGGGTGGAGGAAAGACTGAAGATGAGTCACAACGAAGACTTGTTAAAAAAAAAAAGATTTTTTTAAAAAAGATTTTGCTGCCAACCTTTTACTTTCATGTAAAAATTGCTACAAACATTATGGTGGGTTTTTTTAAAAGAAAGAAATGCCCCAGATCCACACAAGTGAATCCTTTTCTCTCTTCTCTCTGTGGGGGGAGAGGAAGAAACTTTCAATTAAAAAAAAATCTAAGCACCATAGTACATTAGTGCTGCTTTACAAAGGTTTAGAAAAACTTTACGTACCTCTTTGTCCTCCTCTGTATGGGGAGATGGAGAACATTTTCAATTTTCTGATATTATCAAGTGGCTTAAGCAAAGTGCTAGATAAACTATTCACTTTGGATTGATCCCAGCCATCACACACACTGGAACGAAATTGACAAAATCAAGCAATCCTCCCTGTACCAAAACACACACACAAAAAACCACAAATCAGTAGCTCCTGACAGAAACTCAAAAGGTTTCAGGGAAACCTCCATTCTCCTTGAAGCGGATGGAAGTTTTGTG